>JAJOOO010001158.1:0-42303 GCA_029582685.1 Solanum piurae | reverse complement strand
CCCCCCCCCCCCCCCCCCCCCCCCCCCCCCCCCCCCCCCCCCCCCCCCCCCCCCCCCCCCCCCCCCCCCCCCCGTGAAATAAAACCTTAGAGTGAGGTACATGTGGTGTTTGCATACAAGGTAGGCTAGCCTTAAGGTGACATAAAGGGTAGTCTTGGGAAAGCCTTAAAGTGATAAAAATGTTGAATGTTTAATGGTAAAGTTGACAATATAATGTGGTAGGAAGACTGGAAATAAGGTTTATGGGTTATGATCATTAGATCGGAATAGTAAGAGTGTGTGGCAAGAGGTTGGGTTTGGTGATTTTCATATTGCATGTTTTCTTTTGAATATTTACATGATATTATGTGGTAGATTCGGATCGGCCGATGATACGTATTAGTATGTGTTGTTTATATGGATACTACTTTTGATATGCTACTTGGCATATTCTGGTTGCAGGGTTAGTGATGTTTCTTAGGTGAAGACGATGATGATCTCCGACAATTTTATTCCTTTTTGCGCACAGTGGAAGTTGTGTCCATTTTTCTTTTATGTTATTTCATATTCTTAGAAGCTCTTGTACCTATTTAGACTAGTTCCTAGGAAATATTTTCATGGTATTTTAACAAAATTTTCATTTTATCTTCAAAGGTTTTATATTGAAAGTTGAGGTTGATATGTTTTCAGTCATTATTTTAAAAATTAAAGAGTTGCAACATGTTTTAATTTTCTTCTGCAGTACCTATTTTAAATTAAATGGTAAGGATTCTCCTATCTAGTAACGAGTACGTGCTTGTATGGCTTAGTAGTTAAGTCGTGAAAATTTGGTATTAGATCCCAAATTACCGATCTCCCAATACAAGAGCAAAAGTCGAATAGAGTCCTGCAAATTGGTGTGTTGACGTCCACATATAATCTTTGCAAAGCAATGAAATATTACAGGAAATCGGTCCACTTCTTTCACTCTTTTCGTGTGGTCTAGTTCTTTCTTGAATGGGTTGAGTCCAATTGATATCTCTCGATTCTAACTGGTATCACAATGAGGTAAATTGAATGTCGTGATCTCCGGCTGAAATGGCACAAGCAAGGGAGATAGGAACCGGGAAGATACTAATAGGTATCTGGCCTTAGAGGCTATGTAAATGCATGGATGATCGGTCAACATTCATCCATAAAACTAAATAACTTTTGACATGATACTACTCGAACCAAATAGAATTATTAATAAGCAAACTAAATAGTTAATGAATAATAAAATAACTAGCTAAATTTAAATATTAACTTGTAATATTTATGTATGATTGTTTAAGTAGACTTTGAATTTGACTTTCATTAGTTATTTACTTATTCTTAATTTTCTGTTTATTTTTATCTTTTATTTAGCCCACAACCAGCCTAACCCACATTACTCAAGCCCTACGAGCCAACGAACTTATTCGGGGTGGGCTAAGAAACCCTGTTCTAAAATGAGCTCCAATTTTTTTAAAATAACCCCATCAAATCGTGGATTGAGCCGAGCTAACTCAATGGACCTATTTCATATTGACGACTCTAGTGATAGTCAAAAATCGTCACTTACCACCACAATATTGCCGCGCCAAAAATTGCCCTTGTTGGTCATCACCCTCCAATTTAGCCTACTTTATGCCATTTCGCTCATCTCAACCTACTCTTTCTAAATCTCCTAATCAAATTCTAAAAATCTCGTCCCCTTAACTTTCACATATTTGTATAGACTTCAAATTTCATTGAGATCTATCGATCATCATTGGTTTCAACCTCAAGCTCCAACGACTTTTTCCGACAAGGTCATTGGTGATAACCAAAACACCGCAAACTATTTCTTAGTTGAGTTACGTCCCAAAAAACTCTTTCATAGGCAACACGATATTGGAATTGAGCTCTTGTTCACCAAAGTTTGTTGTTTTGATGTCTTTCGTCAAAGAGATAGTGCTCGAAGGATGACTCTTATATGACTCTTGTTCACCAAAGTTTGTTGTTTTTTTTCATTTTATTATCGTGATGGGGTTTGTTTCTTGTTGTGTTCGATAGTTGTCAAGAGTGAATTCTTCATTTTTGTGTGTGTTATTTATGCATATTAAGTAAGTTCTTGGACCTTGTTATGTCGATTTCTTTTATAATTTTCTTATCTTATGTCGTTAATGAATAAAAAAATTCGATCTTTTATGTAATCTGATTTTGAATGTTACTTTAAGTAGACCAACATGTTTTTATTTTTATTTTAAGGTGATTGATTCTATATTTGCTTAATATAGTTGGCAATGGAGTTCTTGAAATAGTATGAGATATAAATTGTAAATTTAGAACTATCATGTCAATTTTTTTCTGCCAATTTATGATGAACTCCAATATATAAATTATATAAAAGGGTTAATATTTCATTAATTTAACCAAAGCTTCAACAATCTCTCTGATGTTTGTTGTTTGACTATTATTTTTCTCTATATTTGTGTGTTTTTGTTGTGACTCTGAGGTTGATTTGAATGTTGTATAGGTATATTCTCCTAGAAAACGTCTAGAAGCAAAAGAGATTGTGATTCAAGAGTCAAGAAAACCTTCTCAACCTGCCAATAGAATGAAACAACATGCAAGGTTCAATCAACCTTGTTCTTTGGTTCGAAAGTTCTATGCATCTTATGGTGCAACACTACCAAAGAAGAAGAAGGGACAAAAACAAGGTTTTTTGCATGTGGTTCAGGTCCGAGGGGTTGATGTTAAATGCAGTTCAGATGATATAAATATGGTTTATGTTGGTAAACCACTATTAATGAGCATCGATGATTATGCTCTAAAGGTTCAGTCTGATATTGAAAACAACAGACCTTGGGTTGCCTCTCTCATTGCTACAGGTATACCAAAGTGGCTTGACGTCGGTATTAAGATTTACAAAAAGGATCTTAATGTCGAAGCTAGGTTTTGGCTAAAATTTGTGAGTAGCAGACTACAACCCTCCCATAAAGAGACTGTAATACCTTTGGAGAAGGCCATCCTCATTGCCTGCATCATGGACAAGTCTAGAATCAATCTTGGAAATATTATCTACCAGGAGATTGGGAAAAAAGCACAACAGAAGAAGACATCATTGATTTTCCCTTGTTTGATTACTGAGTTGTGTCGAAGGGCTGGGGTTCCCCTAATGTCTCAACAAGATATAGAGGTTGATGCAGTGATGGTTTGTGATATTATGAGAGTCCAAGATGAAAAATAAAGGGAAAGAAAGAGGATAAAGTTGGATGACACATTTGATAATTCTCCGATGGTTGACCTAGAGGATCTTGAGGATGCCAGTGTTGGGCCTACACTTGTTGAGACCATAATTACCACTTTGCAGAAGCCCAAAAGCTCCACACTCTCCTCTGTAGCAGGCACCTTTACCCATACCCAGTCGCCCAGTGCTAGACCTACAACTGTCACAACATCATCCAGACTTGGTCCTACTCTCACACAGGAAGGCCTCATTAGATTGGGTCAACCAACACATATCATAGATGCAAATATGGCCAAGTTCGAGCTGCAGATTCCAAATATGATTAAAGTTGCCGTGTGCAATATTCACCAGGCCTTTTCAAAGGAGTTAATTGGGTTGTCTAATAGGATATCCAGGTTGGATGCTAATGTAGTTGGTGATCTCACAACTATTAAAGTTGATGTTAGTACACTGAAGAATGAACTAGACCAAATGAAATGCACAGATTTTGATTTCTTCGTATCAAATCCTGATGTGGATCCTTTTCTAGTAGAGCCTTTGGGGCCTTTGGATCCCGCCTTTATGAAACATATGGAAGGTGGTCAACATGAGGGGTTAGAAAAGTCTCCAAATGGTGTCATTTCTAATGCTGAGACAAATGAAGGTGCAATAGCTGCGGCGCATGAGAAGGCAGTCATAGGGATGCACCAGAGTAATTTTGAATCCTTCTAGAATTTGGAGGACATAAGTATTGATGCAGTCATGAAGGTATCTCAAAGGAGACATCCATTGTTGGTAAAAGTGGTGTTACTCCCGACTCAATGAAAGTGGTGAAAACAGAGGCCCTACAACAACAAAGCATACTTCCATCATCTAGTATATCAGGTTTGGAGCCCGAACTGAGCAATATGACACTACCGATTTCTACAAACACCAAGTGAGGGCATTGATACCACAACTGAGGCTTCCTTAACGGGCCAGACTCATCATGATACCTAGAGTGCCATATGGAGACACTCAACTATGTACTTACATTATTTTGAAATGGTTTATACATTGAGGACAATACATATCTTTTAGTTGGAATGAGGTATCATTGTTTTGGATTAGGTTGTTGGTAGTAATTGTTAGTATAATTAACTTCTTGTTTTGTTAGATTTCCTTTGGTTTTGCCTTATGATATGTACTTTGACTTGGTTGGTGCTTTCGTGTAGATTTTTGCGTGCATAATTTTTTTTTGTGATTTGTTAATACCACAAAAAGGTTGTGATTTTGAAAGAATTGTCGATACATTTAGATGATCTTTGTTGTGAAATTTTATTTATTGACTTTCTAATTACTAATGTGTGAATCTTGATGAAATGATTGCATTGTACTCAATTAAGAGCAGAAAAAATAGTTGTTAAGGATTAAATTGCTCTCTTGTGTTGTTGGTTTCATCACACAACTTGCTTTGTTAATTTGTCACCGTACTTATAGGAATTGTGAAGTTGAGGATATGATCTTAGGCCTTGAATAGTGAGAGAACCTCTTCTGAAACTTATTAAGTCTACTTGTTAGTTAAGCGATCTCAATTTCCCCAATTGGGACTCTTAAACCCATTTTGTTTGCCATCACATTACAAGACAAATTCCCTTTTGAAGAAATTTTATTTTTCGAACCAAACCCTACCTAACACACTCAATTGAAGATATGAGGCTAAATGTCTAAGTTGAGGATGGAGCAAATAATGGAAAGGGAGAAAGGAGTATGTAGTGAGATAAAAAAAAAAAAGAAGGTGTTTTGTGTGGTGTAAAAAAGAACATACACCCTTTTAATTTTGAGAAAAAAGAAGTGGTACTTGGATAACCAAACAAAAAGAAAGAAGAAAGGGAAGGATGAACAAAAGATGTATAAAGAATGGAAGAATGTGACACCAAGAAAAGATCAAGGAAAATGTAAACAAGGAAAGGATGAAAATGAAATCATATATGTAGTGCGTAGAAGGCAAGCCACTTGTACCCAAATGAATATTTTATTCATCATCAATTCTACATTACAAGATCACAAAGTCTTTTGAAATTTCAATCATTTCTTGAAAAATATTGAATTAAAATGCGAACAAGCCTATGACATGACACTTGCAACACTCAATATTCTTTGGGAGGGTAAGTAATCTTGTTATTACCCCCAATATTATTGGCTTCAAGGTTGAGAGTAGGTATATTTCTTGTTGCGAGGACATATGAATTGCATGAAAATGTCACATATAGGGTCATTTAATTGTAGTACTTGGTCACATTTGTAGTCTAGTCATCATCTGAGATTTGACATTCATGAATTGATCATTTGATAATTGAAACACTCAAGTTTTATTTGAAGGGGGGATGATTGAAATATTAAAGTCACATGTTAGTAAGCTCACAAGTAGAACCAACCATAGTCATTGTTGCTTTGTTGTTAGAACTGATGATAGTGTAGTTTTAGTTGTTTGAGGACAAGCAATAATTTAAGTAAGGGGTGAAAAATTTAATATATTCAAATTACGTCTTGAAATGATATATAGCAGTTACTGATCAAATATAAAACTCAACTAGATAAAGATGGAATCCCACAAAAAATATAATGTAGAAATATACGACATTAGTGTAAAATTCAACTTAAAGTTTAAATTCCTTACAAGTAAAGGGGGTAATAATTTTGTTTGGTTAATAAAACTAATGCTTAGTGAATGTGATTGATTTGATAAGTGAAAAGAGATTAGGATTTTGTTTCCAAATAAAATGTAATGCAAGTAGGTCTTTCTTTTGAAATTCGTTTAGGTGTACACAAGTGAAAAAATGATGAATCTAAGATTTCTTAAAGTCTTTTGACACAATTAGAGAAATATTATCCTAAATTCTTCCGATACATAAATGTGTATTAATTAATTGGTATCATAGATTTCAGATTGACTTTTCTTACAACAACCCAAGTCAATCGATGTGTGTTGAAAATCTCAAAATCTCCGCTATTAATTCCTCTTCCAAATTTTGACTTTTTTTGTCAAGTAAATCTAAAATGAACGCAAGTTTTAATATTATAAATTATTAAAAAGTATTTAAAATTGAAGAAGTTAATCATATTTATACATATAAGACATCATTAGAAAATAATAGTATTAAAAGACCAATTTGCTAACTCTTATATTTGATCCCGCGACCCTAGTCATAACTCATGACAATAATAAATAAATTAGAGAAAAAAATAATAATTAAAAGACATGAGGTCTTACAATAATATTAAAAATGGAAAAATGGTCTTCAATGCTCAAAAGCTTCAATAGAATTTCAAGTCATCAATGTTTTTTGTCAATAATGATTTGTCTTTTAAAGGCCCATAAGAGCAGAGTAAAAAAATTACAAAACTGTCACCGTGTATCCACAATGAGCCATAAATTCATGACTCATCAACAATGCACTCTATTATATAAAGGAAAAAGGGTCAAAAATGCCCTTAAACTATGTGAAAGGAACAAAAATGCCCTCCGTTTATAGTTTGGCTCAAAAATGCTTAAATTATTATATAAGAACCATGTTCTTGTTTTCTTTCCTTTAAAATCACTTTAAAAAATAAAAATGTAGAAAATATTTTTTTCTTGTTAATCTCATCTTATCAATTAAAATAGAATAACTTGATGAACCCTTTGGACATATAATATATATAAGATCATAGTATATCCATCATTAATTTATATTTATATAACGATAAAATATAATTATAATAAAATAAGAAATGTTTTCATTTTTAATTTTTTCTTGAATTGAAGTAAGATAAACATTTGCTAATTTAAAAAATATTATTAGAAATAGAATATGTTGAAAAGAAAATAAATAATATATTTATTTGAAAAAATGAGCATTTTTTACCCAAAATATCAATAAGGGACCAAAGTATTGACGGAAAGGGCATTTTTGGACCAAACTACAAATTGAGGGCATTTTTGTTCCTTTTGCATAGTTTAAGGGCATTTTTGACCCTTTTCCCTTATATAAATGATATTATTGAGTTAAGACACCTTTAAAATCGAACTCTAAATAGTTTGATGTTGTTGGATACTTCTGATTTAAACCACACAAAGATGTATCAGCCAAAAAGAAATATCGTAAAAAATAATGACTATTGAAATAAGCATAATAATTTAATATTTTGATCACTTATTTTTTTTAAATCATTTTTGGGTGTTGTTACACACGAAAATTGAATTATCTATATCACAAATCTTATATATTATATTATGATCACCTCATATTGATAAGAAGTTAAAAGATTTTTGTTTATATATATAAAAATCAAGAAAGAATTTTTATCATAAAAATCATGTTCCAATACAATCAAGAAAGAGATAAATCACATCTTAACAATTGTCAAAGCGTTCAAACGTCATGCTTTATTTTTGTTATGACATTGATTAAAACGAATTCTTTTGCTATTCATAGTATTTCTTTTTGATATCCAAAAACTTGTTTGAAATTCTCTTTCCATATACTATCATGATTCGATTTTGCAAGATTCTTGATTTGTGAGTCTAATTTTGGTAAAATATTTTCCTAACTAATGAGGTTGTCCATTTGGTCAAACTTTTAAAATCAATTTATTCTAAAAAGTGTTTTTCGAAAAAGTATTTTTGGTGAGAAATAATTTGTATTTAACTAATTATTATCTAACAAATATACAAACACAATCATTAGTACATATATATATATACATTTATCCAACAGATATACAAATACATTTAATCTCTCTCTCTAGCTATGAATCATAATTAAGCAAATTATAACTATTTTGCCTCATTATATTTCAAAGTTTTTGCTATTTTTGAAAGTTCCTCAATTTAGAACCAAAACAAAGAAGGACTTGGGCTTTGAATTAGCCCACAAAAACACCCCTAATTGGGCCTACATTGCAGCGCCGTCAGCGTACAAGTCAGCCCATTTTTGGGTACATGTGGGCCTCTACTTTAGGCCTTTATGTGGGCCCAATCTTTCTTCTCTTGAATATGGATTGAACCATAAAATACGTGTAGCTCTTGTTTTGAAATACTTATTTTTTTTAATTTTTAGGGGAAATTACGGGCCATAAAATTCAAAATAATTACAAGTTCATATCCAAATCCAAAGTAATTCTTGAAATACTCGTTCTCTCATATTTAATTACAACCCATACCCTCATTAATTAAGGCTGATAATTTTCGCTTAACTGATACTATACTGTATTGATATCATTAACGCTGATAATTTTTGCTTAACTTATACTATATCAGTATCATATATTGTATTGAATCATTGAGACTGATAAATTTCGCTTAACTAATACTAAATCATTGTATTGGTATCATTAATGCTGATAAGTTTGCCTAACTTGATACTAGATCAGTATATATATACTGTATTGGTATCATTAATGTTTCTTGTTTAGAAATTATTCATTAGTCAATGATAGCGAAAGAGGGCAAAAAGGGTGTGTGGGAGAAAGAATTCAAAAAGGAGAGAAGATTTCGTCCACCAAGTGGGACAGAGTGCGACCCCTAAGCAATAGGGGGTTCTCGCTCATCTCTTGGGGGTCCATCTCATCTGAAAACGTTTCCTCTTCCATTAGCATAGCTAAATTTGAATAGGATGAATCAGCCTCATGAAAAGTAAGCCCTCTTTCCTTGATTAAATTTGGTTTCGTTGCGCCCTGAATCAATCAAAAAGCTTATTGATTTGATTCATCCCATTTCATTTATTTGGGCGAGAGGGAGGCTGTGAGTCACCTGGGCTACGGATTTTTCCGTTGGTTGATTCTCGAAATTGAAAAGAAAAAATCAGGTCCAAACCCACAAATGAAAGAGTGCAAGTAGGGCCTAATGTATGTTATTTTTTTGTCTTAATTTATGTAATATTGATGAAACTTGAGACGTTATCCAAATGTTTATATGATTTTAATTTTTTTTTAAGTTACTAATTATTGTAATTTATAATATTTTTTACATAATTTTTAAATAATATATATTATCACTTTGTCTCAATTTATGTGATATACATAGAATTTTAAAAATTAATCATTTTTAAGTCTTTTAAATATTTTAAGTTGTTAATTATTTTAATTTATAGTACTTTTTAACGTAACTTTAAAATAATATATGTTACTTCCCATGTCACATGTGGCATTGATAGAATTTTTAGAGTTACTTGATTTTTCTATATGTATTTTAAATTTTTTACGTTATTAATGATTGTGATTTATAATACTTTTTACGTCATTTTCAGACAATATATATTTATCAGCTAACCCAGTTTATGTGACTCCAATAGAATTTCAAGAGTCAATTGATTTTTTTTATATAACTTTTAAATATTTAAATTGTTAATTATTGTGATTTAGATATTATTTATGTAACTTTCAAATATATCACAAGCTAAAAAGAAAAATAAATTTAAACATAAAAACCAAATTATCACAAACTACTAAGTATTTTTTTGGTAGGGAGACTATCAGTGGCGAACCCAAGATTTTCATTCAGGGGATTTGAAAAATAAAAGTATAAACGTGTAAATAAGGCAACAAAACAAAATTTCAAGGAAGTAGTAGTATATAGTTTTAGTGACGGACCCTTGAATTTTTTTGGATTTAAAACCACACTTTTAACATGTTTTATAAAATAAAAAACTAAAAAAAACGGAACTGAAACTAGAAAAAATAAAATAAAATGAAACTAACAAAGAAAATATTAAAACGCTAACACAGGGATTTGAACCCTCGACATGTAGGTTAATTTCAATGGGACCTACTGCTGGGCTAATAGTTTCTCTCTGTCATTAAGGGAGTTCAAAATATATATATCCACATAAGTACAAAAAATTTATTTTATATATATAATGTAATTTTTTATCGAGGGTGTTCGGGTGAACCCGTGGAACCCATGTGGGTCCGCCCCGGGAGGCTATAATATTTATATATATAAGATTAGGGCAGGTGCCCTGTTACATCCACATTAGTAGTGTTGGTTGCTGTTGCTAGCACACTAGTTAGTGAGTTAGTTTGGCTCCTTCCCCTTCGTGCTAGCCTATCAGCAACACTGTTCCGCTCACGAGGTTCATATTGGTCAAAAGAACCGTCTATGTTAATCTTTAAACCATTATTTGGGGGAATCCATGATGGGTCCTTAGTTTGCTTTAATTTACGGGAAATTCAAGGGTTCTTTGGAGGATTTTTGAGTAGTCAATTTCCTGTGTGGTCTTCTCGTGGTTCCTATTTAACCAGATACCCTACATTACAAAGGGGAAAAGGTGGATCCTAAGGCAGATTCTGGGTTTTGGCATATGGAGCATAGGGGGGTTACTAGTGATGCCAATTTTATGGAGGTAGGGAGTTTGTCGTGGTTGCTGAGCCAGAGAAAGAATTTTACTTTAATTTGTTGGGGCAACTTAATTTCCAGATCCAAGAGAAGTCTGCATTTTCGTTGCTGTTGACTTCATTCTTATTTTTAAGGAAGTTGTAAGCACAAAAGTTAACAACACACAAGCAAGCAGAAAGACTAAAATATCCCTATGCTGAAACATACTTGTTGATTATGAGGCCCTTGCTTATAGCCTCTTCTACTATATAGTAATATCCATATACTATGTGGATAGCATAGAGTATTGAAGTGTGTTTCTTAAAGAAATGAATCAATCATTTATAATACTTCATCAAAATATATATATAGTATCATAGAGGACTGAGCGTTTTAATTGAAAAAATGAACTAATTTTCCATGATATCTCGTTAGTATATGATATATACCATATAAATATTGTAAATGATTGAGGAGTAGAAAAATCAATCCTCTACGATATCATGTCAATATATATGGTATGTACTATATACTAACGAGATATCATGGAAAACTGGTTCATTTCTTCAATTTACACCTCAATCTCTTATTCACCGTGATCCTGAGGTGGGGGAGGGGTTGCCGGTCTTGGACCAACTGCAATCCAAGCTCCACCCCTAACAGGTGTCACCCTCTATATGCCTCTCATTTACCTCACCTCTGCACTGTAGGTTCCACGGATGGAACTAGTACCCTAACTCCATTGTGTGGAATATCAACCATCTGCGGTGAGAAGAATGAAAAAGTTTAGATAGGAATTGGAATCAAGTTGTAGCAAAAAGAAAGAAGAGAGGAGAAATTTCTTAAAGTCATGTAGCCTCCTAAAGAAAATACAAACGTCTCTGAACTGTTTCGCAAGACTCTACTGGACTTATTTTTGTACAATGAAATCAATGAATCTAAGGCTCTAATACCAACTTTGTCACGACCCTGACTCACAGTGAGTGGCACCCACACTAATCTCCAGTGGGAGAACCAACTTATTACTAGCATGCAGTCCATTAAACAATAGAAAATAAATAATTTTTAATACCAAAAACATCTTTATTAAAAATAAACTCGAAGTCTTCAAACAACCGCAGAATAACCCCCTAGAAAGTGAAAGCCATGTATCAAAATTCTACATAGTCTAGAGTAAAGGGAATAAACCAAAAAACATGAAAGTAAATCTAAAGAGACTGAGTCTAAACAAATGCATAACAACTTGGACGAGGTAGCTCACCCTTGGATTTGATTAGCAGTGGACTTATAGTTGAGGTCGCGAAGCAGCTGCCTGAATATGTCTTGTACTCAACAAAAAAAGAGCAAGTGTAATATCAATACACAACTACAGTACAAGTGTATGAATGTAAACACATAACTAAAATATAGTAAGGAAAAGAAGACACATATATCAACAAAGTTAACAATACAAAAAGACTCTCAGTCACTAAGCCTGAACTTAACAATTATATAAAGCATGTCCCATATAATCACAAACAAGTCCGGTTCACTCAAGGAACCAACAAACAAGTGAATAGTCAAGCATGTAGCAGGTGTGATACTCGATCCAATCATTAATATCCCGTATCAGAAAGGTATCCGAGCCAACTGTTAGTATTTGTACTATCTTGGTACCTAAGCCAACCATATAAATATCTCGTACCAGGTGTGGTATCCGAGCCAACTGTTAGTCACACAAACACACTTATAAATACAAGTAAGCAAAACACCTTCATTACATGGATTGTTAACAACTCATCATTTCACATTGAACCCTTTTGTTGTCCCTAATATGCATCAGATAAGTTTCCCTATAGAGACAGTTAACAAGCATACATAAACTTGGAAAACAACAACCATCACCCACATCGAATCAAGCCTTGAAAGCTCTATTGAATCCGAGTCTTCCCATTTGTTATGAATTATGGCTTGTTCTAGGTCTACAAATAACAATATATATAACACCAAACTAACCCAACATGACCTAATTATATATGGATTATAACTTAATCCAAACCCCAAGCCATTTTTATGGTCATCCCACCCTACACAAGGGTTTCTCCATCATTAAATCAATCAAAACCCTCCCCCAATGCAATTCAAATAACAATATAACACCAAATTAACCTAACATTATCTAATTATATATGGATTATAATTTAATCCAAACCCCAAGCCATTTTTATGGTCATCCCACCCTAAACAAGGGTTTCTCCCTCATTAAATCAATCAAATCCCTTACCCAATATAATTCAAATAACAATATAACACCAAATTAACCCAACATGACCTAATTATATATTGATTATAACTTAATCCAAACCTTAAGCCATTTTTATGGTCATCCCACCCTAAACAAGGGTTTCTCTTGTCACGCCCCGAGCCTACACCCTAGACGTGGCTGGCACTCGAAGACCATTGCTGGCCCCAAGCGAACCCTTGGCCTGACTTACTTTCTCAGCGGAAGACTATATGCATATTTATAATGATCAAACACTATAAATGTACTTAAAAGAACAAACTGAACTGCTCAAACTGAACTCATAATGTTTTAAAAATAAACATTTAACTTAGCCAAAATGGCAACTCAACTCTGAACATAAGTCAATAACAAAGTGAAGACAAATGACTAACTGTCTGTCTATCTATGAAGCCTCTAATAACTGAGATGGATATCGGGACAGGCCCACGACATCCTAATGAACTATCTAATACTGAAAGTAAACAAAAGGGATCCCCCGGAATGCAAAGAGGCTCACCAACAGACTCTGGACTGCTCACTGAATCAACAATGAGCTGGATGCCGATCCTAGTTACTTGCGTCTGCATCATAATATGATTCAGGCCAACTGGCATCAGTAGATTGAATGTACGAGTATGTGAGTTGGAATGCTAAAACAACATAGGCTTGAAAGGGAATCTGAAAGAAACACTTACCTTGGCTCTTCTCAACTCATGAATACTTAACTGAATTCATTTCATTATAAAGCAGTTTAAAACAAGTGCAATATAAAGAAAAGGAAAACTGTTTAAAACATAATGTCAACTCATAATCATAATAACATAAAGTACATACCATGCTCCCTCTCAAAGTCTACTTGTGCAATGCATGAATGAAGTCTCATACCCCCATTCACACTAAGCAGAACATCTTGAGGAACCATGCAATTACTGTTGTGGGAGTTTTTCTAACCGACAACCACCACTATAAGTTTTAAGTGGTGATGCAACACTTTACCTCACACTGCCAAGGCCGTCCTATACCCTTCCTAAGATGTAGGACCTAACTGACTTAGTGGATCCACTAATCTATGCGAAAAATGTTCATTTAAAAAGTATGACCCCTTTCTACCCATGATGGCTACATGGTTTTCATCCCCCAATGCAATTCAAATAACAATATTACACTAAATTAACCCAACATGACCTAATTATTTATGGATTATAACTTAATCCAAACCCCGAGCCATTTTTATGGTCATCCCACCCTAAACAAGGGTTTCTCCATCATTAAATCAATCAAAGCCCTCCCCCAATGCAATTCAAATAACAATATAACACTAAATTAACCCAACATGACCTAATTATATATGGATTATAACTTAATCCAAACCCCGAGCCATTTTTATGGTCATCCCACCCTAAACAAGGGTTTCTCCATCATTAAATCAATCAGAACCCTCCCCCAATGCAATTCTCATAGGTTCTACAGCCTAAGAATCGAATTACCAAGCTAAGAGAGAAATTAACTTACCTTTAGCGATAATCACAATGAAAGACCGAGAAAAAATTGTCCTAGATCACCCTTGCTCATCCTAAAATTTGTTTACAGAAATAATGAGCGATTTCGGGAAAGTTATTGCAAAAATTCGCAAGTAACTCTGCTAGCTGCCCCAACCCGCCATAGCACCATCGCCGTAGCGGGATCACCCACTATAGCAGGAATTAATCGCTCCCTCTATAGTAGCGTGATACCCCAACAGTTTGTATGGGAATGAAACTCAAATTCTCTCCAAAAGTCCTTATTTTGTAACACAACTTCGAATCTTGACGTTCCAAACTAACTTATTCAAGCTAAGTTCGATATCGGGAGTTCTACTCACCCGAATTAGATTCCAAAAAGCCCTATGGATTCCTTAGTGTCTTAACTAATAGAAAACCCAACCAAAGCTCAGACATTTTACCAAATAATTTCCCAGTTGCCCTACACTATAAGAAAGGGGTTAATTTCATGGGGATTTTCCTGGGGATTAGTATGAAAATTTGCAAGAAAATAAGTTTCATGCGGATTTTCATACTAATCCCTAGGCAAATACCCATGTAATTCACATTTTTCTTGTAGTGCTAAACCTCAGCTTGCTCAGATTTGGTCTAATACTGGCCTAGTCTAAAATTTTCAACTCGCTATTCCAAAAGTTCTCTTACCTAATTTCTTTCATAATTGGTTTACCCATAACCATCAGAAGAATCGTTATAGTTAAAGAAATCAACTCACTCAATTTCCACGTGAGTTCGACATTATAGTTAAAGAAATCAACTCACTCATATACGGTCCATATAGTAACTCTATATGTCAACAAATGAATATCCCCAAATTTCAACTATCTAAATCTCCACATACAGTTGATATGCAGATCGTATGATTCATCATGGCTCAGGTCAAATCATATAAAATTTAACAGTTCGAATCTAGCTCAAATTTTTGTAGTGCTACATCATTTTGGGATGTTCGACTACATAAGTCATACATATGGTTAGGAGATTGATAGAGTAGTATAGGGAGAGAAAGAGGGACTTACATAAGCATACGACAAAGTCACTAGGGGTTCTATGGAGATGTTTGGATGCTAAAAGTGTACTTTTGACATACATTAAGGCAATTAAGGATATGTACAATGGATCCAAGACTTGAGTGAGAATAATGGGATGAGACTCAAAGCATTTTCCAATCATGATGGGATCGCACTAGGAATCGGTCTATCCCATTTCTATCTTCGTTGTGATTGATGAAATGATGTGATGTATCCAAGTAGAGGTATCATGATGCATGATATGTGCAAATGACATAATTTTGATTAATGAGAAACGTAGTAGAGTTAACGACATGTTGGAGGTTCGAGACAACTTTGAAGTCTAAAGGATCCGGATTGATACTCAAGTCATCTCCAAAAAATGATGTTTAATTTTAAGAATCTGGGTCAATAATCCAAGGAAATAATGAGATTGATGATGTTATTACACATCATATTGGAATGGGGTAGATGAAATAAAAGCTCACATATGATGTTTAGGTGATAAGTATGCTCCACCAAGCCTTAAAATATAAGTTTTATAAAGGAATGGTAAGACCAACTATGTCATATGAGGGTGGAGTGTTGACCGGTCAAGAATTTGCATGTTAAAAAAATGAGAGTAGCAGAAATAAGGATGTTGAGATGGATGCATGGGTATACTAAGTGAAATAGGATCAAGAAGAAATTATTTGGGGTATATTGGGAGTGACCTCCATGGTGGGCAATAGATCTAGAATTTTAAGGTTGTGGTGCTTTGAAAATGGCGGAGTCAAAAATATAAAAAAGACATGATAACAGTGAGATTCGAACTTGGGCTCAACAACACTAAAAGAGACATAAGCACCCACCTAAGAGCCAATGGACCAGTTAGATTATTTGTTTATTGGGTGCTCTAAGTTAATTTTATACAAATACCTCTTAATTTCTACATAGACATATATATATATTCCGAGACGAGATTAATGGGTGCTCGAGCACCCGACGGACTCTATGTGGGTCCTCCCCTGAACATAAGGGAGGAGGGATTGAGATGGTTCAAACATGTGAAGATAAGATATATAGATACTCTAGTGAGGACGTATGAAAGGTTGGCTATAATGGGTATTTTCTTGGATGAATTTTAAGAACTTTGAAGAGAAACTAAATATACAATTATGATATCAATTCAGATATTAGAAGTTATTAAACTTATTATGCGGTTAACAAAGTCAAAACTGTCCATTTTTTTAGCCTGTTGTTCAAACTTTCAAAATTTATTTATTCTAAAAATATCTTCTTCTTTTTATTTTAACTCCGTGTCCAAATAAAAAAAAACTGAAACATAGGTTTAAAACAACCAATTAACTTGTGGGCTTATAAAATTTGTCTTTTTCTTACAAACTTGTAAAGCTGTCTTTGTGTAAAGGCCAAAAATGAAGTGCTAACTGCTAAGTTGCCTTTTTAGCTTTTCCACTAATAGTTTCTTTTTTTAGTCTATGGGCATTTTCACATTGTTGCCTTCAGGTTCTGTTGCTTCCTCTGCATTTACACATTTTACTCACATTTTTGTTGGCAAGGAATTGGAAAAATGTCTATTATTGTGTAGGTGTTAAGTTTCTGAATTTCTGTCAGTTATACTTTTAAATTTTCAAAAAATGATCATGCTCTCGAAACACCTTAACTTTTGAAAATGCACATCTAGACACCTGTGAGAGGAACATTCTAGATGTCCATTCTCAAAGTTGGGTGTGTTTACGAGGTCATCTCAACTCTTTTGTTTTTAGTATACTTGTCACCTTTCACCTTAATACTTTTTTACCTTGCTGAGGATTTTGAACCCTGCTGTCCGGGGAATCTTAGTAGTTCAGTTATATTTGATTGACTATCTGAGCTTTCACCTAGTTGGTGAGGGTTCGCTTCTCCACCTTGTCTCGCGACTCCCATAATTCACTTTATGCTTCACATGTAATTTGGTAACTCTTCCCATCAAGGCTTCGTAAGATAGGTTGTTTGTTACATTTGATCCGAACAATGAAGGGGTAAATTATGCCTTGAGTCTTAGCACTTTGCTCACAAATAGTAGTAAAATGTTTGTTCATATCCAACCTTTTGTCTGTTATTTGTTAATGTGTTGTATTTAGTTGGTTAGCTTGTTTGTAATACAATTTCATTTTTCTGTTATTGTAACTACATGAATTTTTTCCAGGATGGGAGGAGGGAGAAGAACCGAAACCTTTGTACGTGATTCTGCATCATCATCATCAACCAACTAGAGAAGCAACTCTGGAGGATTTAGATATTTGACTAAAAACCAACTTGGCAGCGTAATCTTTGGCTGCAAAATGTCTACCATGAATGAGTGTATACGAAATCAGCTATTTGGTTAGTTATTTCGTTGCTAAGCATATATTTATGGTTTACTAATTAGTATTAGATGTCCTTTTGGCTGTTAAATATGTGAGCTGAATTTTGTTATAATCTTTCCTTTTTTCGCGTAGGTTTGCCTGCTCCACATATTTCATATGTGAAGAATATAGATCCTGGTCTGCCATTGTTTTTGTTCAACTACAGCAACCGAGAGCTTCATGGTATCTATGAAGCTGCAAGCTCGGGAGGAATGAATATCAATCCATATGGTTGGACATTAGACGGTTCTGGAAGAACCGAATATCCTGCACAGGTTTAATTTCATGTTTTCTTCATATGTGGTTTATTTGATTGTGTTAATACTTTCTTTTTTATGCTTTTTTTTATAAATGAAGGTTCAGGTGCATCTGCGGCTGCACTGCAGACCGGCAGAAAGTCTGTTTAAGCCAATAATTCTGGAGAACTATTACATTGATCAGCGTCATTTCAGGTTTGAGCTGGATCGTGTTCAAGCGGCTAATCTGATCTCCAGGTTCTCATCTCCTGTATTGGCTCCAATCAGAAGCATACCGCAGAATGCACCAAATTGGAGAAGTGTAATGCAAGGTGTAGTTTTAAGAAATAGGGAAGAGAATGACAAGGTGCGATACGCTGGAGAAAGCAGCAGATCAGGAGCCTCTATAAATAGGCATATTGTAGAGCAGAGAATTATTGCAGTGACGAATGCTACTAGACATGATGTAAGGAGTGGGGAAGAAACTTTTCATCAGAAAGATCAGATACTAAGAGAGGTACAGAATGGTGAAATCTCATCTGACTTGGTTGGCTATCCTGCTGAGTCAATCTTCCTAATCGGAGGATAGGATGGTGCATCATGGTTAACTGCCTTGGAGTCATATTCACCATCAAATGATGTGGTGAAGTCGTTGAAGCCAATGCATTCAGTCCGATCATATGCCGGAGTTGCAGAACTCTGTGGACAGCTGTTTGTGTTTGGTGGCGGCGATGGTGGAGCTATTGGAGCCGGAAGCTTGTGGTACGACACAAGTACACCCCCTAACACTCATTGCTCCTTTGTGCCACTTTTTCTACTTTCTTAAATTTCTCATGCTGATGTTATGTTGCTTTTGTGCAGTTGTATCATATAAACCAGCAACTAACATGTGGACTCTACATCCCCCTTTGAAAACAAAAAAGGGCGCTTTAGCTGGTGCTACTTGCGAAGACAAAATCTTTGCAATTGGCGGTGCAAACGTGATCAACTGTTTTTTCAGAAGTTGAGATGTATGATCCTCAATTCGGAAGTTGGTTTAATACAAGGCCCATGTCTCAAAAGGTTAGCTTCAACCTCCTTGTATTTGCATGTATCAGTAATTATTTGTTTCAGTAACAACATACTACAATTTGAAAACTTGAGTAATTCGCGATGAGAAAGCTTTTACTGTTACTGCTGTCTTACATAAACATGACTTTGTCTTCTATGCAGCGATCTTGTCTTGCTGCAGCAGAACTCAATGGTGTGTTATACGCTGTTGGTGGATATGATGGAAGCAATTACCTTGCGTAAGTTCCAATCTGTTGTACTTGTTATGCTGACTTATAGGAACTCTGTCTCTTATCTCTTTTCTGATAACATTTTACTACAGGACTGCTGAAAGATTTGATCCAAGAGAACGTTCATGGGCAACAATAAGAAGTATGAGCACGAGAAGAGGATGTCATACATTGACTGTGTTGGATGGGAAGTTGTATGTTATCAATTTTTCGTGCTTTCTGATTGTGTATCTAATATTACAATGCCTCCAAAAGGATTCGAAGGGGGCAAGACCGTGTGCTATTTATGCATTATTGTGTATCTCAATATTGTTATTTACTTTTAGCTTCACAACTGCTATGCAGATATGCACTTGGTGGATTTGATGGGTCTACAATGGTAGGTAGCACTGAAATATATGACCCGTCTTGCAACATGGATGGTTGGTGAGCCAATGGAACTCGCGAGAGGTTATTCAGCTGCTGCTGTTCTACAGGACTCTATTTATGTGATTGGAGGAGTTAAATCTAATGAGGAAACTGTAGACGTGGTACGTATAACATCTTTTTAGTTTTTTTCTTCATCATGCTTGGCTAGTTTCCAATATATGTACGCGTATATGTTGCTCCATTCTAGCTAACTCTCCGATCATGATTGCAGATTGAATGTTACAAGCCCGGTGTAGGCTGGAAAGCACTGAACTTGAAGGGAATTGGAAGAAGGTGCATCTGCTCAGCTATAGTCTTATCTAATGACTGAGCTCTGCCTTTCGAAATACAGAACTGCATGTTCTTACTCATCGTTTGATCGATAAGTTATACTGTTTGAATTTTTTGCAATTTTTGAAGCATAAAAGCAGTACTTTTTGAACATGACAGTACAATTTAGACATATGATTTCACTCTAAATGGAAACTTTAGTTTCTTTTACAATATTATGCTCAACGAAACGTTGAGTTGAAATTAGGCAGGGTCTCAAATCCTATGGCCAAACGCGTAGTTAGAGTTTGGAGAATTTGGTTGCCATTGTGGTATCGTAGACCTTGAGAAAGAATCGAGTTCTGGGAATGGAGAATCTGTTCTGGCATATGCCACCCAGTGTTGCTATGAGTTTTCTCTTGACATCTGAGTTAATGCCACCCATGGATACAATCTCAGCAAATGCAGCTGGCTCCTTGTTCCCTTCAAATGATATGTCTATTGATCCTTTCAGTACAACCATCACGAACTGTCAAAGCAGGTACATAAATGTTAAAACGTGAATATATAACATCGTCTTTCTCCTTGTTTTGTTACTAATTCTGGGATAAGTTATACCAGAATCAGTAATTAGTATCGAGATAAGTTATCTCTATCAAAAGGTGGAATATTAGCATCGGGATCATATGTTACCTCATTTTGTCAGAAAATATTTTTCAAAAAATGTTTTCCTTAGTGAAAGAAAGGAAAATAAGCTATATAGATGACATTCAACATTGATTATGTCCTCCCCACGAGTACACCACATCTTCACCCACACCTCCGTAGCCTCCATCTCCTCCCATCCTCGAAAACACCTCAAGAAAATATTTTCCTTCGTATTGAACACGCCCAATAGTAATTCTCTCTCATATTTTTGTGAGATTTGCTTAATCATGATACCTACCCCTAACACACACTAAATTTTACCTATCATTTTACATAATACAAGAGGGCCAAAATATTATTTTTGTGGTTTAATTAGCAGTAATATATACAGTAATTAACACACATCATTATATATAAAATCCATGTGGGCATTTTCATTGTGGTCAATATATAGGTCAATGTTTGGTTCCAATATAGTTGCATTGACCTCACAAACTCCACATTCCTCACCAAACCAACTTAAGTATGTTTTTTGGATAAGAAAAGTGTGAACCATTTTCATCAAACTACTCACAATTTATCTTTATACAATTTATTTTTTTTGGAATCCCAATAACCCGTCGTCGCTACAACCTCTGCCACAGCCTCTGCCCTTCGGGTGAGCACTCTGTGAGCACTGGGTAAACCCCCACTGTGTAATAGCCTGCAAACCACACAGAGGATGTAAACCGCACTAGGCAAGCCTTATGCGACATGCTCGACTCAGAAGGCATTGAAGGGATCAATCCCGAGTCATCCATGTGGATAACCACCCTCCAAACCAACTTGATACAACTTAGTAATACAAAAATCAAATTAAATATTTTTATACGAAACATATATATATATATATATATATATATATTTAAAAATCGTTCAAATTTCAATCTATATTTCAAAGATATGATTATGTGCTAGCTACTTTAGCAATAAATCGCAATAATTGATTTATCAAGTTTAAATTCTGAATCCTCTTCGACAATCAACCATAATAGTACTAATGAATAAGAGAAAATACGTACGTTTTCGGGTTTTCCGATGATAGAAGCAACAGCTTTGGTAGCTTCAGAGAAGAAATCAGAAGTGTCAACTCCATCAAGATTAACGTTTGTTGAAAGATTAAAGCAAGGCATGATTTAATTTCTTTTTTCTTAGAATTTTAGTAAAGAAGAAAGTTTGTTGCTTTTTAAAAAACGCTGTGAAGCTTTTCTATTTATAGAATCCGAAATTAGAAAAGAATAAATGAATAATCATGTGGTTGCAAACTTATTACCTCCGTCTCAAATTATTGATCGTATTTTTTAAATCTAATTATCTCAAATTACTCAAATTAGTCCAAAATAAATGAACGTTTATCAAAGGGTTATTTGACAATATTACCCCTTTACTATTTCACAAACTTTTGTTAAAAATAAAGATTAGTTGAAACTTTCAATCATCAAACTTTGAAAAATCTATGCATCTTTATTTTATTCATTCATTTGGAAAAATCTCTACATCTTTAAACTTTGAAAAATTCATTCATTTTGAATCATAAAAAAAGTGCCGAGATTTATTTATTTTGGATCGGAGAGAGTATTTATTTGTCATTTTAGAACTTTAAGATAAAATTAGTTATAATTCTTTTTCATTTTACCTTTATTAATAATTGGTCTTGAAATTAAACTATAAACACCTCAATTATGGAGTTATAACACATAAATAAAGTAAATATTTAATGAAGAAAGACGTCATTTTTAATTAATATTTTTTTGAAATATGTGTAAGAAATAAATATGACAGATAATTTTTAGACGGAAATAGTTTTTTTTTTCTCATCTCCCTTTGGTACCTAATAATGATGTCTTTTTTTCTTTTATTTTTCCTGTTTTCGGTCATGAGTTAATAAGTAGAATTTTGTATTCTTTCTTTTTGGATATATACCATGTAATGAGTACTCGTCTTGAAGAAAAAAAAAGTGTAACATTTTTTTATTTCTAATAACATATTTAAAAAAAGTGTAACATTTTTTTAATTCTAATAACATATTTATTAAATTTTGCTCAACCGCTACCATAGAGATAAATTCAAAATCCACTTTCTTTCATATTATCATATCTTTTTAATAAACGAGTTTTATATTTTAGTATATGAAAATAACAATAACCTAGTGGCATTGCCCCAATATGGACCCAAAAAGAAAAACATAAATAATAAAGAGTTGATTCGTTGATCGATTCAAATTTGGCTATATTATGACATATTTTTTATTTATTTATTTTATTTTACTCTAGTAATTATATTCGACTTGACTTAAAATCACAATAAATAAATAGATAGGTTCGATCAGCTTATTCAACTCGACTCGACTCAAAAAATAAAAAGATAAGTTTGTCTTGGCTCAATGTCTTGGTCTAGTATAACTAGATAACAATTAGAAAATTTTAAATTTTTTTTTTTGGAAAGTCATTTTCCAAATTAAAGAAAAGGCGTTATTATGATGTGATGATGTAATGAATATGTTGTTTTGTTTGACTTTGTTTATAGCTAAATTGACGTGTGTACAATGTACTTAATTATCCAATTCGAACATTTCAATTAGTTAATTAATTAATTAATTAATTAAGTCTTTTCGTGTTACATATAAGATAGTTGTTACTTATTGTATATTTATATTATATTATTAGTTTAAATGTAATATTTATTTTGATTGTTATTTATATTTATTATATTGTTTTGTTTAAATGCATTACTAGGTAACGATGAAAAGTCGTGTAACGATCAATTTAGTGTGTCCGCATTATTCTCTTAAATTTTTTCCCCTCATTTTGTCTCTACTTATTATTTAATCATCATATTTTATCTTTTATCCTACCATTTTATAATAACTCTATTATATATCATACTTTTCGTGTAGATTTATTATTCAAATTATAAGTGCATGATATTACGTAAGATGGAAAACGATACAATCAATCTAAATATTATATTATTAATTAAAATAATATAATACGATATAATATAACATAGCACAATACAACACAATACATTATTATTTATAATAAGTAACGACCATTCAATCAAAGTGTAATAGAAAATGAGAGGATAGACATTCGAATTATGGTGTGATGTTTTAGTCATTTAGTGAATATGTTGCTTTTGTTTAATTTGACTTTTGTAGCTACAGTCTACACATTAATGTTGTCAATTTGAAAATTTCAATTAATTAATTAAGTTTTTTTGAAAAGTCATTTTTCTTAAAATAAATAAATAAATAAGCTAGACACTAAAATTATGATAGGATACATATCATGTAGTGAAAATATGTTTGTTTTCTTGTAACTTTGCTTTATTGCTACATATTAATGTATACACTTATCCAATTTGACAATCAATTAATAATAGTTTTTTATGGAAAGATATTTAATTTCGTGATAAAAGAAGAGGCATTAGATATTAAAATATAATTATCGTATGATAATGCAATTGAATATATTAATTAATGTGTGTAAATTTGTCCAATTCGAAAATTTCAATCAATTAATTAAATTTTTTCGAGAAGTTATTTTCATGATTAAAAAAGGTGGTATACAATCGAAAATTTCAAGCAATTAATATAGTATGGTTTGTTTGACTTTGCTTCGTCGGTGCATATTAATGTGTGCAATTTATCCAACTGCATGATTTATGGTTGTAACATAATGGTGGTGGATTCACTTTTTTTATTTTTTTTCCTACTTAATGTTTGTCAGTACTTGGTACTTGTATACAGGGGCGAATTTATGTATATAATTTGGGTCATCGAAACTCGTGGTTATCCGACTAAACTCGATATATTACTTGTATAATTATTAAAGAATATATTAAATAAAAATTTGTGAAATCCATTTTCAAAGTCGCTGGATGGTTCACTGATTTGACAGCTTGATTTTAACACCAAGGTCCCGAGTTCGATGCCAACCAACCACAATTCGCTTCAATTTTTTTTATTAATTAATACATGTTTTTCAGAAAGAAAAAAAAAGCGAAATTCTAAAGTTCTAAAGTCAAAAGACTTCAAAAGTTTCTTTCTCACCCACTTTTCAAGTTTTAAATTTTTTTTTCTCTCTTTAAATTTGCCTTTAATTTTCCATACAAAGAACTCCAAGTCTCTAACTTCAAGTCAAGAATCTAGAAAAATCATCATTGTCAAAGTTTAAGGTAAAAAAAATTTTAGTTTATGATTTCTCTTTTTAATAAACAAACTAACAAAATCAAAAATAATAATTAAATCTATCACTTTAATTTTAGAGTTTCCGTAAAAAAAAAAACTTGCCATTACTTATAATAGAAAATCATCAAGAGTTAATGGTTGTTTAGTTTGTAAGATAGAGCGAAGATATTTGAAAATGTAAGTAATGATGCTATTATAGATCGTTTTTAAAATATGAAATCTCGTCGAGTACAATTGTAAACCGATGATATTTTTTGTGGTAAAGTATTTTTTTATGTTTTGCTCGCTTAGTTATTGTTATTATAATTTTTTTGATCTTATCTTTAGCAATGATGCACCCGTTTTCTTAAAATCCTGGATTCGCCTCTGCTTGTATTCAAATTCGATTATTTTAAATTTACGCTACGTAGGATCTCATTCGGGATGGGGGGGGGGGAGCGCGGCATATCAAGTATTTTTTCATTTTCAGAGCTCAAATTCAAGACTTTTTTCTTTTTTTTTAAAACAACCTCATTCACTATACCACATTCTTTGGAGCCGGGTGGTGTGGTGGATTTAATTCAAAATTGGATTACTTATTCTTCTCTCTCTTTTTCTTGGTGGATTATCATGTTCTTTTCTAAAATAAATGTTAGTTTTAATTTGGACATATTCTTAAGTTACCTATGTATTTCTAGAAAATAAGGTATTTTTACTTACTCCTAATCAAAGAAAATCTAATTAATGGATTATATAAATGAGGATAATTTTGGAAGAATAAGATCAGTTTTTTTCTTAAAATACTAAAATACCATTTTTTAAAAAACAAAATGAAAAACTAAAATATCACTTACTTTGAAATAGATGGAGTAATTATAAGTTTTGAAAGAAAAATCTTAAGTAAATTTTTTGTTGGTGAGAATTTGATTTTCTACGTCGTAATCGAGGCTAAACATCAATTTATTTATTAAATAAAAAAGAGTTTTGAAACAATGTCATTATCTTTGAATTAATTTGCCCACTCTGTTGGGAATCTAATGATATAAAAATGATTATTTAGTCCTTGATTAAAAAAAATATTAGTCAAAACTCAAAAGCTTCACCATAATGTTTGGGCCACTCATTTTCTAGGATAAAAATTACTATCCATCAATCAAACATTAGAAGTATTTTTTTATTGGGAAAAAAACAAGGTTTTACGAACTTCAGAGTATTTGTTACTTTCATTATATTATTTAGGAATAATTAATTCTGATATTATTATTCACGATCTGACAGATATAAAGTAATCCTAACTTTGACGTTTAAGCTATACCAAGATTAATAATAGTGATATTAATTTTTTATCTCAATATTATTTATGCTTGTTCAACATATCAAAAGTTCCCGATTTAATATATTTGTCCCCCAATGACAAAAAAAAGAATGATTATACTATCTCCGTCTACTTTTAATTATTATGATTTTTTAGAGTCAAATTATAAGAATTTTGACAAAAAATTTACGATGTGGTATTTTTCATAATATTGATATGCAAAAAATTGTAATTTATAGGGTTTTTCGTATAATTTTTAAATATCTAAATTTTTTGTTTAAAATATCAAATTAGTGTAATCTAATTTAACTTTGAAAATTAGTCAAATTGATTTTCGAAAAATGCAATATGATAATTAAAAGTGGACAGTGAGTAATAATTATGATATAAGGAGAAGCCACCAATAGTGGATTTGTAAATTATGACAATACTGAAATATAGCACTAGTTCATCTTGAATGGCTGCTCTAGTTTTTTTAATTTGAAAAAAGCATCAAGTAAATAGAAGAAGATGGCTGTTTAAATTACTGCTGTGCATTTCAACTGGAAAAAAAGAAGTAATAATGTTCATCTTATTAGTTAAAAAATAGAGTGGAATAAATAATTTAAGAAGATTTTATTATTATTATTTTCTTGATTGATGTGCCATGTTTTTAAGACTAAGTACCAAAGATCAGCAGGACCCTTACAACATGCTTTTGCGCATGTACTCCAACTCAGTCTATTGATCAGAAGCATCCAACACTATTTCTTCGGTTAGAAATACGAACACAAGGAGATTCATGTGTATTTCCTATGTTCTATGTTTTCTGATTCGGAATTCAGTAAGTGTACATGTAAGTACCTGATCAATCTGAATTCACTTCGCATAAAGCTTATTTAAGAAGGAAATATTTTCTTAACATAACTTTTTTTATATTCAAAACTCAAAATCGAAATCTCTGTCAAGCTAATTCGAAAACTTCCTAATGTGAAAATGGAGGATTGAAGTGACAAACTCAATAATGTTGTGCCACTTATTATGGTCCAACTTTTGTTTCCCATAAAAGTCTGTTTGTGTTTCCATTATATTCATATGAAATATATTGTCACGTTTTTTCGTGCTGGACTTTTGCCTGTCTTCTTTATATCTTCTTTTTTTCTTGAATTGTTCAACTAACATACTTGTCTGGCATATATAATTACTAGTGATGGAAAGCCGGTGCACAGCACCGGCCCAATTTTTGTTCACAAAATTATTTTTTAAAATATTGTCAATTATATAATTTTAAACTTTTTATTTAAAATAAATTATATATTTATGTAATAATAGATTCGTTTAGGTTATGATTTTATCTTTTCGACGGACATCGAAGAACTTTCATTTAGCATCTCCTTTACCACAAATTTGTCCAACTTTGAAATTCGATTTACACATACTTACATTTTATTTGTATTTATGACAATTTTGAAATAATTTTTTTATTTTCATGGATATACACCTCATATAAATAATTAGTAGTTAAATTTAAAAAAAATTAAAATATAATTAATTAAGTTAGTCAAACAAAATAGACTTCTCGTAAATATTTTTTTAAAGAAATATCAAGTAAACACGAATCAAATAAAAAAAAATAAAAATAATAGTTAAATAACATGTTGACTGCAAAGGAAATCTCATGCCCATATTGATTAGTAGTAAATATTTGTTGTATTGGAATATTGAGGATGTTCTGTTTATTTCTTTCATTTTTATGTGTTATTATTTTATTTATTATTATAATTTTAATTTTTAAGGTTTGGGAATAGCCTATTCAATGGGATTTTTAAACCATTCATGTGATATATGAAATGGAAAAGGCTCATGTGGCACCCATATTCTTATAGCCAATCACACTTTTAACAAGTAAAAATCATTACTATACACCTACTAAATAAATAATGTATAAAACGATAAAGCAGCAAAACATACAAAATGACCAATTTAACCCTATAATGAAGCAGACACGATGATGGTGTCTTGCTTGCTTAACTCTCAATTCCCTCTTATATAATAAGAGAATAAATAATTAATTGGCTTGAGTCTAGTATTTTAGTTATAATCATTCAATATCCGAAATATATTGACCTAATAAATTTTAAATCCGTGTACACATAAAGCATATTAGGAAAGAAATGCTCCCTAATAGAATCTCATCTCAATCAAGAAGCTCATTGGTCCTTTTTGTCGTCATGACCATCTGATATTTGAAATTGAGCCAACCAAATTTAGATGTGTGCACATAGAGCCCATTAAGAAAGCTGCTAACAACTAGCTCAAACATATCGAACACTTCCCATGATAATGCAGTGAGCCTCAAGTGCATCTCTCACAATAATAGATGTTAGAATAACTACAAAATTCAGAATTTGAAGAGTTAAGTAAATATTGAAAACATATGACAAAGAAGGGTTATCATCATCCTAAAGAGAAGCCAGTAATCATGTTAACTTCAAGTCATATATATAAGAAATAATCACCCAGAAATAAAAAAATGATTCAGAAAATTGAATTACATCAAGTGACTAATAATCTGAGGTTATATTACTCTATTATATAAGTGGCAATGTGAGGAGCTTAGGGGGCAGCCAAGTCATTCCCTAAGGCGCTCCTCACATAATATTTGTTTGTGCTTTAGTGATATACTTCATTTTACTATTTATAATTTAGTAGTTTTGTTTTAATTTATTTGTCTTATTTTTATTTTTAATATGTTATATATTTAAATTACAAAAAAAATTATTTTGCAAAATTACAATAGTGAACAACTTAAAATATTTCAAAAACAAATTAATAAAATTATTTACTATAGAAATTTTATATGTGCCATAATTGGGACATATGGAGTAACATTGATATTTTAAAATTACATTAAAATAAAGTACTGTAAATCATAATAATTAACAACTTAAACTATTAAAAAATGAAAAGATAACCACATAATTTTGAGACAAATTAAGTAACATATATTGGCGCTTAGGATCAGAATTCTCCGATTTGTCGTTCTACTTCAATTTCCTCTATTTATATTTAGCACCTTTAATTCTTACTTTCCTTTTAAGTATGTTATATATTTAAATATTACGAAAAAATAATTTATAAATCACAATAATTAACAACATAAAATATTTAAAAAATATATTAAAATTTTGATTGGCTTTCAAAATTTGACGCTTGCTCACATAAATTAGGATAGAGAATAATATATATTTTCTTGAAATTTACATAAAATATAATATTATATATCAGAATAATTAACAATTCAAAATATTTAAATTGAGACTATTAAAGTAATATATATTGGGAGCTATTGTGTCTAGTAACTGTATATATGTATGAATAATAAAAGGTAGTACACATGTCTTCAATATAGTGAATCATCAGACAGCTGGTAACATATAATAGTCCTATTTATTCAAAAGTTAATGTATAATTCTTTTTGCACGTTGTACAACTAATTTATGCAGTCAAAAGTTAATGTATAAAATTCTTTACACGTTGTACAACTAATTTAATGCAGTGTTAGTCCTTCTAACTGTCATTTCTAAATAAGAGTAGTCCTATTTATTCAAAAGTTAATGTACAATTCTTTTTTGCACGTTGTACAACTAATTTATGCAGTCAAAAGTTAATGTACAAAATTCTTTGGACGTTGTACAACTAATTTAATACAGTGTTAGTCCTTCTAACTGTCATTTCTAAATAAGAGTAAAGTAAATAAAATAATAATGAATGAGACAATTGGCTGCCCATTATTCTACAATATATATATATATGTGTGTGTAGCCGTATAAAATAAAATAAAATTAGAAATTATTGTAACCAACATGTGTTGCAAGTAGCACACAAAACATGTCACTTTGAAGTGATTTATAAGACACATCAAATCTATACTTTCAAAATTGGGCCCCTTTATAGGTGCAATATTATATAACAAGGCAAGAGTTATTTATTTTTTACAAAATTTCAGAAATAACAAAGATAATAGATATGATAAGATTTTATTGCTATAGTTTTGATAATTGTGTTTCATAAAAATAGTTATGTTTGCTATGGAGGCTGCAATATATAAATATACAAACAAAGTAAGTATATACAAATGGAGATTACAGTTTGTATATTTTGCTTGCTCGTTTGTATATTTCGCTTGCAAATATACAAACAGGGTAAATATATATAAATGGAGGCTGCAGTTTGTATATTTCGCTTGCGTAAATAAATACAAATTATGTATTTATACATTTATGAATTTTTCAAAACTTCGTTTGTATATTTCGCTTGCCAATATACAAACATGATAATTTATTATAAATTTTTCATAAATTGTATACAACATTATAACAAGGTTAGAGTTTCTTTTCTTTCTTTTTTAAATTATTTTTGGAGTGGGGTTACTACAACAAAAATAATTTTTAGCGGCAATAAACATGCACATTAATAAAGAGTGCTAAAGTTTTTACCGGCATTAGTTAGTTGCCATTAGATCCAATGTCGCTATAGGTTTTAGGGACATTTACAAAAATTGTTAATTACCACTAGAAATACATATTTAATGACAATTAAACTATTATCGTTAATTAAATACCGTTAAAGATTATTTTTAGTGCGGTGGGTGGGGTGGGGAGATGCATTAAAAGGGAAAGGGGATAATACATTGGAGAAGATAGTTCATGTCGAGTGAGCTATCCCTTAATCATAAGATTAGAGTTTTAAAAATAAATTGAAAAGATAAATTATATTATTGTTTTTTTAGTATAATATGTGATTTTAGATATTCACTAATTTAATTAGTTTAAATTCGCATATTATATACTCCCTCTGTCCAACAATAGTTGTCCACTATTGACTTGACACATCCTTAAGAAACAATAAATAATAGGGGTAATATTATTATATTATTCTTTGACTTTATTAAATTTAATGTTTTGAAAAATGTGTTAGATGATAAATATATTTAATAGCAAGGGTAAAATAGAGACAAAAGGTAAATTATCTTTGATCTTCTAAATTGGACAAGTATTGTCGGACAACTATTTTTAGTATAGTGGACAACTATTGTTGGACGAGGGAGTAACTCAAAAAGATTAAATACGAGAATCACAACCGCATAAAATAAGGCATTTGTTTTACCCCTTTTTATTGGAGGGGTTTGTGGGTATTATTTTTAAAAAATAATAGATTTGTAGATTTGGCATGTTTGATCATGACTCTGAATTGGGTAACTCAACCCTTTGTGGGCTTTGTCATAGGCAGAATGTTGGCATTATCTAACAATTCTTTTTCCAACACCTACATCATGCAGAATGGTGCTCTTGGGAAATTGAACTCACGACATTGGCTCTGATACCACAAATTAGGATCAAACGCTTACCATCGTGTAAAATACTATAAATGATAGTAAATACAAAATTTTATTTCTTAACTAAGTTCACCAAGCAAGCATCATGATCGATCATAACTCCGATTCGGATCAACCAGCCCCTCGTGGGCCTTACCATATGCAGGATATTGACATTACCCAACAATTATTGCTTTTTGGGAAAAAATTGCTCTTTTAAGCTTCTGAAAAATAGTGTCGGTTACTTCTTGAAAATACTTACTTTCTCCCAAGAGTTTGGTTAAACACCTCTTCTTCTTTTTTTTTTATAAAAAAACAGATTGAAAAGAAAAAAAAACGTTTTTGGCCTCCTAAAAGTTTTACCATACCCAAGGGCGAAGCTACCTTCGTCGAAAAATTACATAAATTTGATTTAATGAGTATATATACAAGTGTTGACACCTCTTAATACAAGCTGAAAGTTTAGGGGGTGTTTGGATTGAGTATTTTTAAGTGACTTATAAATTAAAATTTAAAAATTATAAGTTGGGAAAACCCAACTTTTGACTTCTTTTTTTTTTTGTACTTTTTCAAGTCTTAAAAATGTGCTTAAAAGCATTTTTTGAGTTATCCAAACACTTTCAAAACTTAAAAAAAATAGCTTAAAAGCCAAAAGTCACTAAAAATAAGTCATCCAAACACCACTTAGTGTAGTGGTTAAGGGATTGTGAGAACTGCTTGAGGTTGTGTGTTCTCTATCCCTAATAGCAGCATATACTTTTTTACTTTATATTTTTTCACCCTTAATAAAAATCTTGGTTCTACTGTTGGGACCAAACCAACTATATCTTACATTATATTTAAAAAAAACGTTTTTGGGCTCCTAAAAGCTTTGCCAAACCAACTATATCTGGGCCCAAACGACCAACCAACTATAACTCGCATTGTATTCAATTAAAAAAAACGTTTTTGGCCTCCTAAAAACTTGGCCAAACCAATTATATCTTGCATTATATTGTATTTTCATCTGTCCTTCTCAATCATAAAGCACATTATATGCCGGTTTGAAATTTCCATGTCCATGTGTAATATGAATATTTCAAAAGAAGACATGTTGTAATTTGAAGCCCCACCAACTTATTGTTTTAGAAAAGTATGTACTGGTGACAATTTAAAGTTCACTACACATAATGTGAACTTTAATGTAGAGAGGGTTGGATACTTCTGGTTTTAATGTGTTCATTTATCATGTGTCAATTAATTTCATGTACTTTAAGGATATATTTGGCCACTCTTTTTTTAATCGTGATTAGCCAACTTGCATGCACCTTGACTATTCCGTAGTGTACCTCCTACCTTTTACCAATACAGGTACTTAATAACTCTGTCCACGAGGGGACAAAAAGATGAGATGGTAATTTTAGACTAGAACTGCAAATGAAATCTCTGTTCCTCCTATTGCATGCATGATGTAGCAGATATTGGAGCTTACCAATGTTTCTCTCTGTTTGAATACATAATTAAGTAAATAAAAATGTGTTTTTTAACAACTTAATGTTTTCGATGGAATAATCACACAATTCAAAATACGGTTTCTCTAATATATCTCAGATGTATAGTGTCACCTTGACGTGGTGGAAATCATCAGTTCGAGCCTGATTATCCCTAATCCCAATGTGAGTTTTTCTGGTTGGATTTGCTCCCCTGCTTCAGTTTTTAACACCACAAAAAGAAATACCAAATGGTCACACAATTCAACATTCTCACACGAGCCTAGTTCCACAAGAGCATTATCACGAGCCTTTACATGGGGATACAAAATCTTGAAAAATGAGACTGCAGAGCAAGAAGGCAAATGGACTTATCCAGAAATAGAGAGTACATGAAGAATGAAACTTTTACATTAGCATACAATTGTATGTGTCAAGTTATAAACTGTTCAACTTTACAAGGATCACTTGGTCGAAGTCGAACTCTCTCTCTCTTTTGAATTATTTCACAAATCGGAGAAAAAAGGCGAAAAAGATTCCCAAGTTAGTGGTCATTGAGATGGTGTAGCTTGATTATGGATTCTTCAAACCTCCATAAAAGCAATCTCGAAGATAAATCGTCAACCCCTCAGTAGAGACTGACCAAAGAGATTGATGAAATTGACAAGCCTGTACTGTAGAATTATCTGTCCGGATATCAGGAGTTCAATTTTGCCAAGATCTGCAAATGCCTGAATGATGTATGATAATCAGCAATTCGCGCCATCCTTGGCATATGCCTAATAGAGTATGCCCCGATCGTTATAGAGAATCAATTACTTGCTCATTGGAAGTCAGACGCTATCCTGTTCCATATCCGTCCGAAGAAATTTCCATGGTCCATCTCTTGTTTGTAACCTAGTATTCACAAGTACTTGTCAAAAAGTCTATAATGGAAAGTAACAGTAAATGCAACTTGGTTCAATTCGTAAAATTACCACTCTCAAAGGTTGGCGAAAGAGATAGACATGAGAGATTTACCTCCAAAGTCCAGCTACAACACGCAAGGCAACGAAGAGAAAGAGTCCCGCCCAGACGCCAGGAAGACCGAACAATGGCGCAGCCACAAGTAAGAAGATTGAGGAGATGATTCCAATCACAAACTGTTTGTCAAAGACACGAAGCTGAATCAGAAGGAGGGGTTATAGTCTGATGATATTTTAAATGTTTGTCACAATGTAGGACACACTCCAAAGCCACTATCGTTATTTTTTTCCCCTATATTGGTTCTTGCATTGAATTCAATTAGCTACACCGATTCAAGAATGTTCAAGAAGCTTCTCATTGATTGGCTAAAACCCGGCAAACTCAAATTGATATGTATGTTCTCGGCTTTACTTCATTCATTGCTGCACATACCCCTAGCAGCTGTAGCACTGTGTGGTTATGCTTCAAATAATGGGACAACAATTCATTACTATTGTGTAATCAGCTTCCAGGACAACTTACTACTTGATCCTTTTTGTGCTCTTCTCTAGACTTTTCATTCCAAACGTCTTCTTACATGGTTTTGTTACTGACAAAGCAATAACCTAACCAGAAATGCAAATATCATGTAACGATTTCTTTTTGTTTGACATTCTGATCACATCATTGAACCATATAGACTCTGCTAACTTTTTTTCCCTTTTAATTTTCCACTAAGAGAGATTCAATTAATGCAAAGTTTTGAAGTCTTTATTTCTGGTATCGCAGATCATGATTCTCCGGAAAAAAAACAGTGATGTGCCATAATGCTTACCATAGAATATGCAGCAAATTCGAAGTCTGAAACACCATAATAGAGCCCATCAAGAACGAAGGCAATGGCATTTACTGGCTGAGATCCAGCAACAAACTGTCCAATAGATCATAGTAATAAGAAAAGAATTAAGTAGTTTATCATTCAAATAACAAGTTAATCTGGATAACAAAACCTGACAGCTCTATACAAGGTTAGAAATGACAGCCGTGTAATTACTTCTATAAATGACCAAAACTATTTCATGATATAGCTGGTGCAAAGTAGGAATTGTAGTCTTAACGTAAACTTAGGGGAACATGCACTGTTTGGGGTTCAAAATCCTAAGGGAAGAATGCTGAGGGAATCTGGATAAGACTTTCATACCAGAGTACCAGATTTGGCAATTTCCAGAACTTCAGAGTCCGTGCTGAATAAGGCGGAGAGTGCTCCAAAACCAACGAACAAGCTAAAACCCAAGGCAACTCCTGTCAATGCGCCAATCTGACAAGATTTTCACATAATGAATAAAAGATGTAGCAGGTCAGTGTTTCTGTTATTACTGTTTTCTCTTAAAAGCTAAGTCAGTAATCATAGTTGAAAGTCAATAAAGACTACTGCAGGAGTAAGAATGCAAGTTACCTGTAGAACTTTATAAACCACTTCGCGTGCTTGGCTATAATTACCTTGAGAAACTCCACCGGCAAGGAGAGCCTAAAGATCAACAGAATAAGAATGCAATATTCAAGAAAACGAAAGATTAAACTCATATATCATAACTAATGATTGAAAGCAATAATTCAATGGAAATTATCCGAATAGGACACTAACTATAATCTCGTTGTGAACCTCCGTTAGAGAAAACCCTGTGACTTCATTGGTAACCAAAAAGATTAAAAATTAAAAGAAGAAATTCAAGAGTTATATGTTACTTCCATTTGTTACAGGGAGCCACATTGAGGTCCTAATCACTAATAAAAATGGATTTTATTGAGACGTAAAATAGAGCTGCTGAGCAAACTTTCTAAACATTATTAAGTAAAGCCAGAAATGACAGCAGAGAAAACAAATACGTTTAGTTAAAGTATACTCACCTGCCCGGCAAGTGCCAAGGCATCAGTTAGCAAAGATACCGCTAGCCAAACTTCAACACATATCTGATGACCAGCCATAGGCACGGGGCCCTCTCGTGCTGCCAGAGCCGTTGACAGCGTAGTGGTAATTAGAAGTGCTAAAGTCCTCCCTATTAGAAGTGCACCTAGAAAAGACAAGAACAAGCTTAACCTAAGAAAGGTTTGATCTTTTTTATTTTGAAAAAGATAAGAGAATTTCGATATATTCTGATAAAGTCCACAAGAGACGCTCTTAATTATCATTTGACGGGCTTCGGACATGCAAAAGTTTCTGCAGTCAGTCAAAGAACCAAATGCTAGTTTATATGTTTGGTACATGAAAGCCTTAGTGTGTTAGGTTTCCTTTTGCAACATAAGGTGCTGTATCCAAATACTAATTTTCCATGCCTAAAAAGCATATGCTCAACAAATGCAAAATTAAAATGGACTTGAACTTAACCAAAAATTTGTACATCATTTTAGAGATATATCATGCAAAATAATCGGCATTGCTTTGTATCTCATGCAAAATTGTTTTTTCTAACTTAAATTTGCTATATAATCGTCATTCCACCCTTACTCTATCTTCAAATGTAAATGAAATTCATATCAAATCTTGAAAAAATATTTTTTATCTAAAGTAGTCACTTCAACGGTGGGTAAATATCTTTATATGCAGATATACTCAAGTTTCACTAGCTGCTGCAATAGGAGATTCAATGGGACACATTTGAATGTCGTGTCAAACAGATTATTCACACAAAAGGGGAGACTTTTTATCAAAATTCTCTTTGTTAACCACCAAATGTATCCTGATTCAGGTGTTGTTTCAAGAGTTACCAAGAAAGTACCAGATTTAAGATACTGAGGAAATCTTCCCACGTTAACGTCTGGAGCAATAAGAAGAACTTTCCCGTTTAATTTCCACAGAAGGATAGAAGCAGTCAAGTATCTGGTAAAAATGTTGATCAAACAAAAAAATAAGATAAAGAAAATGGACAGCAAGTTATATCATGTATAGAGTAGCTACGGTTTGGTTTACCGCCAACAACATACTCAGAAATCACACCAGCAATTGCAGCACCACTAATGCCAAAACCAAAGGTGAATATCAAAATTGGAGACAATAATGCATTTAGCAAGTTACCACCTCCTGACAATCCAGAACTCCTTTGTCAGATATGGAAGTAGAAGTATCAATATTTTACTCAAACATTTGAGACATAACTAAAAAAAAGTCCCATTTATCAGGCCATACTGAGGGAGGTGGGGTTTCCAGGGAGGGGGCTTTCCATCGAGCAACGATAATACTTCGTTAATATAAAGCCATACTCTAGATACATCTCATAAGGTAGTAGCATCCCCTAGAGCAATATTGTCAAAGACGCGCTTAAGCCCTGAAGCGAGGCTCAAAACATGTTGAGCGGTTCTAAGGCATACTTTTCCTTGCCAATGAGCCTCTTCTGAAGAGGTTACACTAAAACAATTGATATTTCACTTTATCGTGATTTTTTTTCAATTTCTTTGTTCATATGTTTGTAATTTTTCTACCTTTGCGCACTTTGTGATTAAAGCGCATGTTTTATTTACGCTTAAAGCCTCAACAGATAGAGCTTTTTTGCTCTTTCTGCTTATGATAACACTGTCCCAGAGTAGTTTCTCCATCGTTGAGTGAGTTAAACAAGTCTTCAATAAAAGCTGGTCTTATCCCTACTTCGCCAAGACGTATGAATTTAAATGAAGTCAAACGTCTAAAGTAGTGCCTTCTACCTATATGTTTGTAACTATACTTATGTAGGAAAACTTATTGTATATTGAGGCTTAATATGAAAAGCATAGGGCTCAACTAAATGGGATACACATAAACAAAACATTTTTATCTCAACTTTACTAATGAATTTGTAAAATTAATATCTAAACAGAAACTTTACAACTAGAAGCAGTTATCAGCCAACAATCTATAAATAATATTTATGAAACCGGATTATCAGGCACAACATGTCAGTACAGATTTCACTTGGATTTGCTTTATGTAGATCAGAGAAGTAATTGGGTATCATTGATACTTGCCAACAGCATATAAAGGAGTTTTTGTGTCCTTAAATCCACGAAATGTTCCTTGAGCAGCAAGTGCAATAACAACCGGTGGAGCTCCAAATGCCCTCATCGTAAGAAATTGCTCAGCTGGTTCACGCATCGGTGAATCCTGTGACACATCAACAAGCCCAAATAGACTTACACTGAATATCTTTAGCAAACAGCAATACACAACAAAAGGGGAAGCATAAATCCAAGAAGTTAGGCCTCATGCTAGAAGATAAAATTGATTTCCAAATTAAGACATACAGCAGATATACCCATGGTATTCATCAGGAAACCGGAGCCAACAAAAAGTCCAACAGCTTCCACAATGCCAAGGCCGAGGGCAAGTAGTAAAGAAGTTGATACTGAAGGAAGTAGTATCTTGCTTTGTGAATCAGGTGAGCTATCTAGTTTAACAACAAAAATATCTCATATCAGCAACAAACAATGTTTGACAAATTAAAGCGAGATGCTTTGACAAAAAATCATTGTCACCTTTAGCAATTAAGGCCTGCTCTTCAGCAACGAAAGAAGTTGTGACGTTGAGCAAAGGAACATTGAACAATTTCGAGATGAGGTTGAAAACTGATACCGAAATACCTACTGCTGCCAATTCAACAGATCCTACAAAACACATGCATAGATAAGTAAGACAAACTGCACATTATCATTTCAAAATATTTTTAATTCTCTCCTATTTTATTTCAGTCATCTCAGAAGAGTAGTAGCTTAACACTTGCCCCTTCCGTTCCAAAATACTTGTCATATTGCGCCTCTTGAAAATCAAACTACATGAAATTTAACCAACATTTTAAGAATTAAGTGTCAAAAACACACCTAAACTATTCATTTTTTGAGTTTGATACCTAAACTATTGGGAGTGTGAGAAACACACCTAAACTATCACTTAGTTTGAGAAACACACCTCAATGTTGACTGGACCAAATGTGTGTACTTAGCTCCTCCTCTTCCTCCCTTCTCCATTTTTTATTCTTTCATAGGCTAATTTGATTTGTTCTTCATTTTAATTTTTAACCTTTTGCCTTGCTGGAATTGTTTTCCACGTGACAATTTTATTTTATTTATTAAAAAAGAGTGTAATACACATACCATCACATATAACTTGAGGTGTGTTTCTCAAACGCTCACACTCCCAATAGTAAAGGTGTGAAACGAAGAAAAGGAGATAGTTTAGGTGTGTGTTTGATACTTCAATGTATTTTGCCACCTATTAATATCAGATGAATTGCAACTTATAGTTTGACTCTCGGGAAGCGAAATGTGACAAGTTTTCTGGGACGAGTGAGTACTAAGTCGTAAATAATAGGTAAAACATATCTTTATCTTCCATCTTAATCCTACTAACTACTCTCTCTGTCCAACAATACTTGTATACTATTGACTTTACACACTTTTTAAGAAACTATTTTATAGAAGGGTAATTTTATTTTATTTTTTAAATTGAAGATGCTCTAGATGGGCCTTTTATTAATGATAAACAAAAAAAAATCAGAAAATTACAATGGCTTCAGCCCAAAAGTGGCCCAAACCCGGAAAAGCTATCCTAGAACAGAAGAAGGGTAATTTTATGGAAAAATTGTATATAATAGCAAACTATTAATTCAAATTAAATGCTATAAATATAGTTTGATTTAATTGTATCCCATAGCAAACTGTTGTTATTTCGCCTCTCTCCTGGTGAATCTCGCTCGCTACTCTCGTTCTCTCCCTCGCCTCTCTCGCTTTTGATACAAACGCAAATGTATAAAATGCATTTGTGTTTGTATAAAGCGAGAGAAAATTGTATATATACATATATTTTCGTTCCCCTCTCCTAGATCTCGCTCGCCACTCTCCCAGATCTCGCTCGCTCACTCGCCTCTCTCACTTTATACCAAAATGCAAATGTATAAAATGTGTTTGTGTTTGTATAAAGCGAAAAAAATTTGTATATATACATATATTTTTATTCCACTCTCCCAGATCTATCTCGCCACTCTCCCAGATCTAGCTCACCACTCTCCGAGATCTCGCTCGCTCACTCACCTCTCTCACTTTATACAAACACAAATGTATACATTGTGTTTTTGTTTGTATAAAGCGAGAGAAAATTGTATATACAAATATAAATGCATATATTTTCGTCATATACACTTGTGATTATACAAATACGATCTTCCCCTGCCCAGTTTTCTTTTGTCTTTCTCTCTTTCTCGCTTTCTACAAACACAAATTATATAATTGATCTTTTGTATATGTATATCAAAGTAGATTATACAACTGCTTCCTTTTGTATATGTATAACGAAATTATACAACTGCTTTCTTTTGTATATGTATAGTGAAAGATACATATTTATGTTTGCTATGGAGTGCAGTTATGCAAAGTATAGCTATAGCATACAAATATGATTTTTGTGTTTGCTATATGTGAAAGTTGTTCTAATTTTATTATATCACCCTTTAAATATAATAAATACAATGTCCTTAAAAAATATAATAGATAAATGAAAAAATATATGTAATAGATAAATGACTATAATTAGTGATAAGAGTGAATTAAGTGTAAAATTATCCATTGATTTCATAAAGTGGACAAATATTGTTGGACATTCCAAAATAGTAGCGTGAACAACTATTGTTGGACGAAGCGAGTTATACTACATTAAACCATAACGAAGAGGGATACTAATCATACCTAAATGTCCAACAAATGCAGTATCAACAAGTGAAGTAATGGGATCAGAAGCAAGAGCTAACGCCGCGGGCAACGCAATTGACACAATATCCCATCCAATTCCATCCAATTTCAGCACTTCCCTGCAAATAACCCAACACACAAATCAGGAGAAAACACAAAAAATAACAAAAACAAGTGTGTTGAAGATAATACATCAGGAAAGTGACTGAATCCCACAATGATGAAGATGGAATATCCGGTTTGGGTCCCGGGTCAGGGTCCGGATTCTTGACCCGACTTTCGCCGGAATCGGAATTTGAGTTAGGAATCGAATTTTGGGATAAGGTTTTAGGATTTTTGTCACTAGATGATTTGAGGAGTGTAGTTCGGAGTCGAGCTGAGCAATTAGTATTATTATTTCTTAGTTGATTAGTAAAGTAGCAGAAATAACTGTAATTCCGATTTTTCCGGTAAAGAGATTGTGTAAATAAGGGATTAATACATTGGTGGTAAAGACTAGACGCCATGGTTGCTCAATTGTAAAGAGAGAAAAAATAGGAGTATATAAATATGGAGGTGAATAGAATCTGGTTTTTCTAGATTCGTGGGGAAGAAAGGTGAATTATGAGTTTTTGATTTTTTTTTATTATCAACTGAATTAACGGCTGAAATACAAGTTCTTTGATACTCTCTTCTCTTCTCCTAAAATTCAAGTGCACAAATCTGATGGGAGTGTTTCACTTTTAATTCTTGAATTCGAGTTTTGGGTATGGAAAAAATCGTGTTGGGAGCGTCACTCCCAAATGGGTTCTGCAGTGCGTGATCTGGATTTAATCGGAGCTCCATTATGGGCTCCGCACACCTGGTGAAAAACCAAAAAAAAAAATCAAGTGCACAAGTAAGAATAATCTGTACCATGTAAAATATATTTCGATAATACTCTTTCTGTCTCAATTTATGTGACACATTTCATTTTTCGATAGTCAAACAATATAATCTTCAAAACAAATTTAAATAAAGTTTATATTTTTGTAAACTGTGTAAAAAATATTATAAGTCACACTAATTGACAATTCAAAATACTTATATATATATAAAAAATTATAATTAATGATAAATTTGTGTAAATTTCAAAATTTAAAATGTGTCACGTAAATTAAAATGAATAGAGCAGTATTTTCAATTTCTGTTTGTAGTACACTACCTTAGTAAGTACACTGTACTGACACTCGAGGGTGCCAAGTTTTGTGGCTCATACGAGCCCATTTACCAATTTTTTGCTTTTTAAGGGTTTCGAAATAAGTTCGAAATAAGTATCATTTTAAAAAAGGTAACAACACTTTGGAAAAGGCATAACCTTTCAAACGGTCACAACCCTTTAGAAAGGACACAACCTTTCATAAAGGTCACAACCCTTCGGCATAGTCACAACTCTTCAGGAAAGTCACAACCCTTCGTTTTCTGTTCACACCTTTAAAACCCAACAAATATTATCTTAATATTTTGGAAATTTAAGGGGAAAAAATGATCAATTTGTTTTAGATAGGAGGGAGTATAACATTATTGTTTGTTTCGACCTTATTTGATTTGTTACCGTAATTTTAAATTTTACTAAAATTGTTTAGAAATAAAAATTACTCGGTATTTTTTAAAGGTAAGCATCTTTTAAAATAAGTCTCTCCATTTTATAGAGATAGAAATAAGATCTGCATACTTCTGATCTTTCTCAAATCTCATTTGTAAAATCATATATAT
>JAJOOO010001156.1:0-35287 GCA_029582685.1 Solanum piurae | reverse complement strand
CTACTCAGGGACCTGACACATTGTTTCAATTCTTTTTATATGACTTTTCTTCACTCCTTCTCCTCACTTTCCAAATTTCTCACTCTCTAAGTCTCCCCCCCTGTAAAAACCCTCATTTTTCTCTCTCTATATCACCCTCTCTCTGATACTCTTTCTCTCATCCTCTCAAACAAAATGTCTTAATCTCCATCCTCCTCAAACAAAAATCTGGACTCTCTAAATGAAATAGACCCAGTGGCATTCTACACATCCTATGATGCTATGTCTCCATCTAAAATGTCAACCATATCTCCGGTCAACATTAGTGAAACCAGTCCTCTTAATCATAAGTCGCCATTCGATCTCAACAACCCTGCAACCTCGTCTCAACTTGGTCCCTCCTCTGCCATGTTATCTGACCATTTGTTTGAGGGAGATCTGCCAAAGAATAAGTCGTCTGAATCTAATATCCTCGCCGCCAGTGAAAATCTAGTTGTCGAAAGTCTAACACAGATGATGGGAGAGGTAATGAATGAAGAAAGAGCACTTTTTGTGGAAGACTTACTTGGGGGGTCTCAAGAGGTGTTTGACCAAACCCCTGAAATTGGTGGTAATTCTTCATCTGATTCCACTGACACCGATGAGGATAATCGTCCTCTCAGATGGATGGTTCAAAGGAAAATGGTTCCTATATCCATAAAAGGAAAGGAAAAGGTCACTGATGAGAGATCTAACAGAAAGCCTTTTACCAGGTTTGACTCTAAGAAGATGATGGGAGATGCTATGAGATCTAGTACACTAACTATTGCTGAAAATCAGAAGAAGATGAAATCTGGTGCTGTAATCTTCGAAATACCTTCCACTGATGTGGTGGATGTGTCCATTGACGGGTCTGAGCATGAAAGTGTGAGAGTAGTTTCTAAAAAAAAAAAGGGAAAAACAAATGAAGTGGGCTAGTAAAGGAAAGGGTAAAAGAAAATAAAAAATATATGTGACCACGAAGATTGACTCCGTAAAGGAGAAGGGTAAAGATTCAAAAAGGAAAAGGGAGATATCCCATAAACAAAGAGAAATCTCTCCTGATGATCAACAAACATCTTCACTGGGAGCAGGTCCCATATGGACCCAAGATGCTCATGAAATAGACAAGCAGACCATCATCAACAATATGCGTCAACAGAGTGTTCTGGGTGGAAGGGTGTTTGACATGGATATCATCCACAAGACAGGAATGGACTCATTGTCATTGCATGATCTGGTGGAAATTCAGTCTTGGCTCCACCTGTTTCAAACCAAATCTCTCGTTCTGCATGAAGAAGAGGTTAGAGAATTATATTACAACATAGACTTTGCAGAAGATGGAAGCATCACCTCCAGGGTCAGAAACAACAGTATATATTTGGATGAGGACCTATTGGGACAAATCCTTGCAGTACCCAGATGAGGGATTAGGTCATTGGTCAGAAAAACCTGCACTGCTGAATTTGTGAAGGAATACTCCAAAATTCCCAACACTCGTTATCCTGGGATTTAGAAAAAACTCATGATAGGATCGTATCAGTTAATATTCGAATTTTTCAACAAAGTAATTCTTCCTCGGACGGAAAAAAGGACTGCTGCAACTTCAACTGATCTATACCACATGAAGGCACTGAGCAGGTTTGAGCCCATTCATCTTCCAACACTAATGATGGAGCACTTGTACAAAATAGTGATCGACCGCAAAGGGAAGCATGGCATGGGCTATGGCTATTTTCTGACCAAAGTGTTTCACCATCTCAACATTCCTGTGGGAACAGGTAAGATTGGCACTGCCAAACAAGCCTCTACTCTGACCACTCTGGTAGAATGTGAGTGCATTAAAGGGAATATTGGTCCACTGAACAAGATATCTTAGTTGGTTATGGAACAAGACGAGTTGAAGCATGAACTGGAACAGATGACTGTGCGAGTGAGCAACAAGGATGCTGAAATTGCCTTACTAAAGGCTGAATTGCTCAAGGCACAAACTGAGGGACCTGGTACTGAAGTGGTTAAGGAGCTGCAGAAGCAGAATGATGAGCTCCTTGTAAATATTTCTTCTCTCCATGAGAAAATGATCATAGACAATGATGCAGCAAATTCCAGGCTCACCCTTGTCATCAAATCCCTCTCTCATCAGCATCCTTCCTCATAGTCCTCTCCTGTGTCTTTATTTTTCTATGGCCAAATGTCCAGGGTTCTCAATTTCATTTTAACTTAAATGTATTGAATGCTGACTTTTGTGCTATGAAATTGATTTATGTTTTGTTGTGACTGATTTCTATTATTTCCTGTTTTTATCTATGTTGGTGTTGCCCTTGGCTATGATCTTGCTTACCAATCTTACTTGTTCTGTTGGTTTACTGCAGTTCATTTTTATGATGCCAAAAGGGGGAATCATCATTGGGTGCTTAGGCTGGTAGAAGGTCTGGTTGACAGGGGGAATGAAAAGAATGAATAGAATAAGGTGTTGTTGATAGCGGGAAGAAATTGTAGGCAGTGTGTGTATAGTTTGTCATCATCAAAAAGGGGGAAATGTTAGTTGTATTTTTCATGATTTGACAAACCCAGGGACCTTGTAAAGGGACATGATCCCGGGTGCAAATATACACACAACTGCCAGGCTGGAAAAAGTACAATTGTTTGGTGCATAGTCTCCAACAGTGGAAGAAGTGGCAGAAACCTCCACCAATGGCAGGGTCTCGAAGGTTGTGACTATTCTTCATAAAGAATATGTCTAATAGTCACAACCTTAGTTTTTGCAACTTGAAAATTCTCAATAACTCTTGCGAAGGCTAACAAAAGTAAAGAATCATCCTCAAGATCAACCTGAACCTGATAGAGTTGCAGAGCTTAGTTATCTTAGGATTATTTCTTCTGCACGTACATTGTAAATCTGTTCCTAAATGTATAAAGGATTTAGATATTGTGTTTGGTTGAAAAGTCTAAATCGTTTAAGGGAACTGATTTAGTGGGCAGCATTGTTTTGTTGCGTAGTCAAAGTCTAAGTCATCTAGAGTGGGTGATTTAGTGGGCAACCTCTATGTTGCTTAGTTGAATCCTAAGTTGTCTAGTGGTGATATCTTAGTGGGCAGTGTGGCATCTGCTTAGGCTCTTCAAGTAATAGAGTTGTTACTTGGTTGTGAGATTAATAATTTTTTCTCACTTTGGTTTTTACTGGGTTTCACTTTTTCTTAAGAAAGATTAGTGGAAACAGTTGAAAATCCTGTGTGACAGGTCGTGGTTATACTCCCTTGAGCAAGGAGGTTTCCTTGTAAACTGCTTGTGTTGTGTTCTTGTTATTATTTACTCTTCGTTATTGTTCTTGTTGAGTCAAGGGACTTGGTCCATTGACTGAGAGTGGACCCACGCATTCTATCAGTCTCGCTCTTATAGGTAACGAAGATTCTCAATTTTCTTGGGGATTGTACCTTTAAAATTATTAGTATTTGCATGAAAGATTGTTATGTATGGCATTTATAATATTCTCATTCATGTTCTCTACTTTTTTATCTCAGTTTCACTACCTTCTGACCGTGTTTAATCTATCGGTTGCTGCTGCAGAGCCTACCCTATTGGAATGTATGTGTCCACCAGTGATCACTGGACCAGGTCCCTTGACAAAATCATAGTACAGAAAATAAGTAGCACAATGTAATTCAGGCACAAGAGTTTTATGTGGAAACCTTCTTTCTCAAGGGAGTAAAACCATGACCTATAACACAGGATTTTCAACTGTTTTCACTTATCTCAAGCAAAAGTGAATACAGATTACAACAACAACAATGAGACCGAACTCGTAGTCCCATACTAAGTAATAGCCCTATTACTTATTTTTCCAAAGCAATGCATCCATTGCCCACTATATTAACTATCACTAATTAATATAGACTTCAAACCGTAAGACACAAATTGAACTCTAACAATGTTCTTACCCTCACTACACACAAGAGTTTGAAACATTTCTTATAAGAGTGAAACGAATCCTACAAGTTTAGCACAATACAACCATTCAACAACATCAACAGATAAAATTCCTCTTCTTTGGTCTATCAAATCCCTTTCTGTATGTGTTCAGTTGAAGATGGCCTTCTCTTTGTAAGCTTATGAATTTTTAGAAATTCAAAACTTTGTTTGCCAAATCTTAAGTTTGTGTCTCGTTAGAAAAGACTATATCAAATGGGCACAAACCCCTTGGGATGACATCAATGGCTGAGAGCCTGCTAATCTGAAAAGTTGTGCACCAACCATGTTAGATATGCCAACTTTTAGATAGCTAGCTTTTGACTCTTTCACGTACGTAGCCTTTCCGGGACCAGGTCCTTTGCAGTGTTTTCTTTGTGAGTTCTTGAAAAGACTTGCTAGCTCTATCTCTTTTTGAATGAATAATTTTTTGATTTATTGTTGTATAAATATTAATCACCAACAAGTGTTTTGACCACTGAAACAAACAACCTTGTCCGTCCTTCCTATTTGTGAAGTACGTTGCACTTTTCACCAACCAACCAGACAAGAGAGCTTTACAACTGTACACCTGCATTTGTGAGGATCATCAAAACACCTAGAATATAACATTTTCCCCATTTTTGATGATGAAACACAAATATTCCTCATGCTGAGTTTATTCATTCATTTCCCCTGTCTTCAGTCCCAATACCAGAAGACCCTTTCCTGGATCTGGTCCCTTGTTAGATCCCTAAGTTTGTTAAATCATCAAAACTTAACATCAACTCCAAAATAACATTTCCCCCCTTATATATGATAACATACTTATTCACATTCTTCCCCCTTTCACCAGTTCTCCCTATGAATATGACTCTTCAGGTAGCTAGATTGGTCCCTTTTTCATCATTCTTGTAGTTTGTTTAATCATTAAAACTTCACATCAGAAACAAAATAACATTTTCCCCCTTTTTAATGATGACAAACTTGTTCAACTTCTTCCCCCTATCGGCATTATCATGCCCTCTTCAAGTAACTAGCATTGATTCCCCCTATCAGCAACATGACCATGTCCTCTTCAAGTAGCTAACATTGATCTCATACCTTAACAATTTCCCCCCTTTTGACATCATAAAAAGGTTAAAGCAGTAAACCAAGTTGACAGAAATGTAGTTCAAGAAAATTCATGGCCACTTGGGCAACACCGAGCATGAGTAAAAAGGCATAAAGTAATGAGACAAGTCAGTAGAAACAAGACATTTTTCATTCATAAATAAAAGATTAGCAATCAAAGCATTTCCAATATTATTACGAATGAGAACTGGGACAATACCCACTTATTTTTTATAGAAAAAGAGGAACGAGGATTGACACAAGAATTTAGGAAGAGAGGTGATGGCTTAGGAGCAAGGGATTGAAATAATAGGATTAGTAGAGCATATCCTGTAGCATGGTCTTTTCAGAAGCCTCTCTTGAAGTTCAGCATTCTTTGCTGCCCGTGCTTCAAGTTGTCTTCTCAACCTGGTCCCTCTGATTATGCTGTTTCAGAAATTGAGCCTTCAGGAAAACTATTTCAGTATCCCTGTTAGCAAGAACAACTATCATAGCTTCCAATGCAAGCCTAAGTTTCTCATGACAGAAAGATTGATAAACTCAAACTTACTCAAGGCCTACGAGATGAATAGATCAATAACCGAGGAACCATTTCTTTTTTACTTTTTTTAAGGTCAGACACCCTCCCATTCAGAATACTTTGAGTTCTCAGAATATCAACCCTTTTCTTTTTTAACATCATCTTTTCAACCTTTTTTTTGCTGTACATGGTCCCTCTTCACACTTAAAAACATCTTCATCAGAAAAATATGTAGTAAGAACAAAGGGTTTAAACATTTGAAGTGTTTTTTAGAGGGCAGAAAAGAGGGTTTTGAAAATTTCTGATATTTTGGAAGGGGATTTGAATATTCTGGGGAGATGAGAAGAAATATTGAATATAAAGGAGGTGTTGTTTGGTATTCAAATGATAGGAAAATGGTAAAATTTCTGAATGACAGACATGTGGCAATTGCAATGGTTCTCATGCATAATTCAAAATGCAATGTTAAAAGTGCTAACCTTCGAGAACAGACCGGGTCCCTCTTTGTAATTTGAATGTAATTTCCTAGATCTGTCCTGACCTCCCTTTTCCTTCAACAATTCTGCAATGTGTGTAAACCTACAAAAGGTATAAGATTGAATTTGCTAAAACAAACATAACTGAAAAACAAGGATACATGCTCCCTTTGCATAGTCATGAGAGGGTTGATTGCTTTATGAAGGATCCATTCAATCAAGTTTTCCGCATCTCCAACTTCAATTTGTTTATCTTGACCAGGTCCCTCATCAGAGTTGTATCTGCTACATATCTTACCTCAATTATTGAAAGAGAAACCAAATCTTGCATTTTTAGTTCCCTAGGAAATGAGAGATGATCCTTGAAAATAAGTCATTCCTGAGGTACTCTTTCTATCAACTTGATGACTAACATTATCAGCATCACAAAATTCCCCCAAATTAAAAAGTCCGTTGATGGACTGAATAGGACTAGGTCCTGCGAGCCCTACAGATATCTGAGTATTCTTTTTGCTTCCTTCAGGTGAGATTCCTATGGAACTGCCTGAAATCTTGTACACATCCCCACTCTAAAAGTAATGTCTGGCTTGCTTGTAGTTATATAGAGGAGAGAGCTACTATTTATTCTATACATAGCCTCATTCACATTCATGGTTGCTTCGTCGCTGTCAAGTTTGGCACCAGCCCTCATGAGTGTATTAATTATCTTGGTCTCCTTCATGTTGAACTTCTTCTTGTGATATTTCAATGTTCATCCAGCTTGTTTCTGAACACCCACCTAGTCCAAATAATGTTTTATGTTTAAAGGTATCTGGACCAGGTAACACACTTTACTTCTTTCAAATTGATGAAGTTCCTTTTGCATTGAGTTCACCTAGTCAACATTCTTTAGAGCCTCTTTGATATTCTTCGGTTCAACAGTGGAGATGAAAGCTGAAAATGCAACTAGATTTTTTGTCTTTGATCTAGTGTGCATTCCGGATTCAAGAGGATGTACAGGATTATCCATAGGATGAGAAGACTAATGTTTCAACCCTGATTTCCTCATAGCCTCCTCTCTTGTTTCAAAAAATCATTCACCTGCCTCAGGAACTTCTTTGTTTGCTTCTTCTCTGAAGCAATGGAAGGACTGGGTCCTTGTGCAGGTTTTGTATTCTTTCTCTCGACGACCCCATTTTGTTGAGTGGTTTTGGGAGCAGAAAAGTTGTTGTGAATTCTGTTGTCAGCACAAAAGCCTTTGATTTAGGCATTTTTTAATTTTGTACCATGGTATGATCTGATTCCTGCAATCTTGTAGTTTAGCTTCATATGAATCCCTTTTGCAAAAATTATCAACACATCAGCAGTTTCATCCTTGCTTCGCAGAAACAAGGTCCAGCTGAACCTGGAAATATCATCCATTATTACTAAAAGTACTTCTTGCCACCTTTACTCTGGATTCTCATAGGACCACACAAGTCCATGTGAAGTAATTTTTGAGGCCTGGTGGTGCTAACACCAATCTTCTGTTAGAAAGATGATCTAGTTTGCTTTGCACTTTCGCACACATCAAAGATTTTGTTTTCTGTAAATTTTATGTTTGGAAAACCACACCCAGAAACCAGTTTGTTCCACAGTGATGAACTTGCATGCCCCAACTTTCTATGCCACAAATCAACATTATCACCATGAGGTTATCACCTCGTATTGATTTGAGGTCTGCAGCATACATGTTCTTGTGCAGTTTAGCCGTTATAATGACTTTCTTTGAAATTAGATTTGTAACAGATCACTTGTTGGACACAAATATGACTTCATTCTCTTTATCACAACTCTGATCAGGTTATATTTTAACTCATTCACATGATAAACATTATCTATGTAGTGCTCCACATATCTCCCAATCCTTCCAATACCAAGAACAAATCATTTTTTACCATTTTCACAAGACACATCACCACCTTGATGTGCTTCCAGAGAGAGGACGTTATAAAATTCTCTAGTCATATGCTTTGAGCAACCATTGTCCATGAACCAACATTGACTGCCTCAACTCTTCTGCATAAGAAAATCACTTGTTAGATTTAGGAACCCACTTTAGATGGAATTCCCAAAAGCTATAAAGGGGCTTGAGAAGAAATCGTCCAGTCCAAGGGGGCAAGGTGTTTTTACTGAAACGATACCTATGACTAGGTACGTTCTTCTTTTCATATTGAAGAAACCTTGCTTGGTTTTCTTTGGTCTTTCTCAAGGATTCACAGTTTCTCTTCAGGTGACCATTTCTCCCACATTGAGTACATAACATATTTTTAGATACTGATACATACTAGCTATGAGGGTTATAGGGATGTTCTATCTTTCTACACCCTAAACCCTTACCACTGTTGAATTTTTTATTTGCCAAGTTTGTAATGATCTTTGAAGAATTAGTCCATTTCAAAGATTTGTTCAACTCATCCTTAACTTGACTTAAATATCTTTCTAGCTGAATGTTTCTCTCAAGAGCGGCGACTAGTTTTGACTCAGAAGTTTTCAGATTTTCTTTAAGATTCAGCTCAAAGTTCCTCAATTTTCTTTTCCCATTTTCAGAGGTTTCTAGATCTTCCCTGCATTGCAAGCCTTCAGTCTCTAAGTCAATTAATCTTTCATTCATTTCAGACATTTGAGAGACCAGAGCTACCTTTTAAACTTGACGAAATTCCATATATTCATTAAGGGCATTCCTTTTTTTTTAATTCATCAACTGAGTCGATTAACACAACATTGAGTTTTCTTAACCTCTTAATGGAAAAAGTATCTATATCACTTTTAAGGACAAGAAGTGTTACATCATCCTTGTCTTCTTCATCATTTGACTTTTCCATTAATGAGAAAATAGGGTTGAAAATGTCCTCGTCATCATTAACTGCCAGCATAGAGTCATCTTCTGTATGTCCTAATTCCTCATAATCACTGGAGGTATTTCCCCATAGTGCAAAGGCCTTCTTGAACGCCTGATCAACATTTTCTGTTCACCTAGAATGGTCAGGGACCTAGTCCGTACACTTTTCTTTGTCTCCTCTGGCATAGTTTTGAAACTCATATTTGTGGCTTGGATAGTCTCTCATGGAATGTCCTAGCTTTCCACACTTGTGGCAAAGATCATTTGCATTTGTTGTTCTACTGTTGTTGACCTTTCTCTGAAATCCTCCATATTTTTGACCATTTTTTGAAACCTGCTAGTCAAATAAGCCATCTCTTCCTCATCTTCAGAAGCATTATTTTGAGATGTCTTCAATGCAACAGATTTTTCTTTCTTTCCTTCCCTCTTGGATGAATCCTATAGTTTGTTCAACTCATAGGTCTGCAAGTTGCCTATCAACTCATCCATTGTGAGAGTCCTCATATCTCTTGCTTCAGTGATGGCATTCACTTTTCTTTCTCGTGATTTGGGAAAAACTTGAAGGATTTTCGAACTTGCTTGCTTGGATGAATGGGTTCACCAAGACAACAAAGTTCATTTGTCATCGACGTAAATCTGGAGTGCATCTCATGAATGTTTTCACCTTCATTCATGATGAAGTTCTCATATTGAGTTGTCAACATGTCAACCTTGGACTCCTTAACTTGAGTAGGCCCTTCATGGGCTATCTTCAGGCAGTCCCATATTTATTTTGCTATCTCGCAAGAAGAGATTCTGTTATATTCGTCTGCTCCTATTACACAGACTAGAAGGTTCTTCGCTTCATAGTTCTTTTTGGTCTTCTTCCTGTCCGCTTCATCATACTCTCCTCTAGACTTGGGAACCAACCGAGTTAGATCTCCCTCATTCACGTCCTTGGTAGGAACATAAGGACCATCAAGCACCATATCCCACAGCTCGTTGTCTTCCGCCATAATATAAACTTGCATTCTGGTCTTCCATTACCCGTAGTACTGGTCGTTGAAACGAGGAGGATGTTTTGTAAATTGACCTTCTTCTAGACTTGGTGGAGCCGCAATTACTGCAGGATATTTTCTCTTGGTGTTAATCAAATAGAGAACTCTTGATATGATACCATTTGTTCGAATGTATGCGTCCACCAGTGATAACTAGATCAGGTCCCTTGAAAGAATCAAAGTACAAAAAATAAATAGCACATTGTAAATTAGGCATGAGAGTTTTATGTGGAAACCTCCTTGCTCAAGGGAGTAAAACCACGACCAGTCACACAGGATTTTCAGTTGTTTTAATAATCTCAAGCAAAAGCGAATACAAATTACAACCACAACAATGAGACCAAACTCTTAGCCCCACACTAATTAATACTCATATTACTTACAGAGCCAAAGCAATACATCCATTTCCCACTAAATTAACTATCGCTAATTAATATATACTTCAAACTGTAAGACACAAAGTTGACTCTAACAATGTTCTTACCCTCACTATGCACAAGAGTTTGAAACGTTTCTTATAAAAGTAAAACGAATCCTACAAGTTTAGCACAATACAAGCATTCAACAACATCAACAGATAAAGATTTCCCTTCTTTTGTCTATCAGGTCCCTTGGTGTATGTGTTCTGTTGAAAATGGCCTTCTCTTTGTAAGCTTATAAATTTTAGGAAATTCAAAACTCTGTTTGCCAAATCTTAAGTTTGTGTCTTGTGATAAGAGACTATATCAAATTGACACAAACACCTTGGGATGACACAATTGGCTGAAGGCCTACTATTCTAAAAAAATGTGCACCAACCATGTCAGATGTGATAGGTTTTAGACAGTTGTCTTTTAACTTTTTCACATACGCAGTCTTTCTGGAACCAGGTCCCTTGCAGTTATTTCTTGAAAAGACATGCTAGCTCTTTCTCTTTTTTAATGAATAATGTTGTTTGTTTATTGTTGTATATATATCAATCACCAACAAGAATTTTGACCAATGAAACAAACAACCTCGTCCGCCCTTCCTATTGGTGAAGTACGGTGCACTTTTCACCAACCAACTTGTTAAGATAACTTCACATATGTACACCATTTTGAATTTGGACTAGGGCACTCTGCCAGGGACCGGGTCCCCACATTTGTGAGGATCATCAAATCACCTAGAATATAACATACCACACCTTCAGGACAAAGTATATCAGTTCAACACCCGATCCTCAGATTCATCCCATCTGCAAAGGTGTAGATTGGTCAAGAATGAACTCGTTGAAGTGATGGGCAACCTCCTTACCTGGTCAAGAAGGAACTCATGGAAGTGACGGGCAACCTCCTTAGCTGGCTGAACTGCTCCCTTACCTGCATTACCATTTCCCCTGCCTTCACAGCCTCGCTGATTTCCTCCTAGACCACCTTATGGACGTTCTCTGCCATTACTACTGATGCACGTTTGTACCAGTGCTCTGGTCTACTGATGCACGGGGTCAGACATGCGCGGATGGGGACAATCTCTCCTCATATGTCCAGGTTCCCAACCATTGTAACAAATGCGGTCAAAAGACGGCATGCTCCCAGATGAAGGTGCGGCTCCCTGACTATCCTGAATAGGATTCTATTGTGGTGCTCCCGAGTAACCACCTGTAGACGCGGGCATGGATGACTGAATTGGCCGGGCTATAATTGTCGGCCTACATGAACCTCTGGAGTAAGAACCATGAAAGTTACATGTGTTCTTGGGCTTCTTAGCCAACGCCTTGGCCTGCCCATCATTCGAACTCCTTCCACTTTCTTCACAAAGTTTTTCACCTCATTATAACTTTTACCTGCAGAGGTCATGTGAACAAATAATACATGTAACTCGGAGTTTAATCTCTTGACGAATAGACAAATCCTTTCCTCCTTTGTAGTCACCAACTGTGAAGCATATCTTGACAAGGCATGAAACTTATCGCCATATCACCCTGCTCCAAGACCATGAACTCATCCTTCTTGTGATCCCTCAATGTCCGGGGCACATACTCCTCCAGAAACAAAGCATGGAACTGCATCCAAGTGATTAGGGGAAAGACTAGCGATCTGCATTCCTCATAGGCCCTCCACCACTGCTTAGCCTCACGTTGAAGCTGGAAGGTCACGAACTCTACTCCATGCTGGTGCAATGCCTAACTTGTGAAACCTCTCATATGAATCCAAAATCAACTCATAGGTGTCCTCACTCTCAAAACCATGGAACAAATGCGGCTTCAACTTCAAAAACTTAGTCAACATCTCGTGCTCAGTAACAGTCATCAGAGGACCCAATAGGGGACGGAAAAAGGCATCAGTGCCTAATGCTCCATCCACCTTGGGAACAGTAGCATCAATATGGTGGTTGACTAGAGGTTGAGCCGCTTGCACTATGGGAAGGACTCCAGAGCGGACCAACCCCTTTAGAAAATTCATGATCTGCTAAGCTAACACTGAGTCTAAGGGAGGAACACATGTAGTCTCAGCCTGTGCATCCTCCTCTGGACCAACATCCTCCTCGTCTTTGATCTCCACATTCTCTTCCACCATTTCTTGGGTTGCAGAATGGGCCTCTTCCCTGGGAACATTCTCAATTGGGGCTCTACCCTGGGTGGGTGCTTCCCTTCCTCGGCCTCAGCCCATTTCTCGATCTCTACCCCTGCCTCGATTGCGGCCTCTTGCTGCGAGCTCCTTTGCTAGTTCATTGATGGGAGCTACAGATGTGACGCCATTGTATTGCGTGTTAACCATCTGTGGACAGAAGAGGGAAGGAGATTAGATACAAATTTGGATCACCAGATACAAATTGGAATCAAGTCATAGCACGAAAAGGATAAGAAGAAAGAGAGATTCCCTGAAGTCCTATAGCCTCTCGAAGAAAAGTACAGACATCTTTGTACCGTTTCGCAAGACTCTACTAGAATCATTTTGGTACAATGAGATCAATGAACCTAGGGATCTAATACCAACCTTATCACGACCGCGACGGCCATGGCACCCACACTAACCCTCCGGTGGGAGAACCACTACAACAACCCGACTAAGCAACTTAAAGAAACTAAATCATTTGAAGATACGGAAGCAGGTTTAAACGACGAATTAAATAAGGAGTTCCCATAAACTCCAAAAGTAACAAAACAACCAAGCATGACCCTCGCGGAAATTCAACCCCTAGACCTGAAAGTCATTGTACCAAAACTCTACTAATCAACAAGTTTAAGAACAGGGGGTACAACCCCGAAATCTAAACATAACTAAAAGTTTAAATATGTAGTCTGAGTCCGAAAAGAATGGACTAAACTAATGATGGATTCATGACAGCCTGAAGGAACTGGCTCACCCTCGAATCCGATATCGCTCAATGATCTCTTAATTGAGGTATGTCACTAGCTGCCTGAAGATGCCCTGTACTCAACAAATAAAGAGCAAGTGCAGTATCCGTACATGAAACCACGGTGTACTGGTAGGATCACGTTGCTACTCCAGTAAGCGAAATATAAGCAAGTAATTACAACACAGTAAACACAAATATACATAATGCATAATTGAATTATCATTTTACGAGCAAGATACAATTTCCCAATATCACCGACAGGTAAATATGAATGTAATAATAACAAGTAGTTCTCTCATGGAACCGACACCCAAACTATTAGTATGTCGGAATGTAAAACCCGATCCAATATATATATGTGTTGGAACGTGACACCCGGTCCAATATATGTGTCGAAACGTGATACCAGATCCAATATATGTGTCAGAACGTGACACCTAATCCAGTCAACACAACCACAGTCACAATCACACCCATAATGAATAGTGCACAAAGTCACACACTCAAGTAACAAGTTAATGGCATGTAATTGTTCATATTTAATCATTTCCTTATATTCAATTCATATTTCGCTATTCACATACATGCATGCATACAATGGAAAAATTAACAAGCATATATAACACAACAGGAAGTTGAACCATCACCTACCTCGAAACCAAGCCTGAATACTCCTAAGACACTTGACCCTTCCCTTTCCGAAGTCTTGCGGCTTGTTCTTGGTCTAAAATAATTAATTAATGCAAGGATCAATAAACAAGGCCTAAATTACTTGGATTATAACAAAATATCAACCTAAGGCCAAACCAATGATTCTAATGCTCAACTAGGGCGTTTCCCACTATTAACTTTAGGCCAAAACCCTCCCCCAACGATAATTAACAAAGATTATACGTTCTAAGATTCGAAATACGGATTGGGGGAGTAACTAACTTACCTTTGGCGCGAGAATTCATGGGAATTTGTCAAGAAACTACCCTAGGTCGTCCCTTAGCTCTGAAGAACGAGGTATTGCAGAAAATAATGTTTTTGGGGTTTTTCCCCAGTTTAAGTCGCGTCTGGCCCGCCACAGCAGGTCCTATCCTATCACGTGATCAAACTCATAATTAAATAATCCACCCATTACCGAATTTCCCTAGACCTCACCTGACTCAGGTTTCATCCAAGTCTGGCCTAGGCTAGAAATTTCCAAGTTACTACTTGGAAGTTTTCTGGCCCAAATTCCTTCACTATTGGCTTTTCCTTAACGACGGAAACAGGTCGTTACAATATTATAAGAGGGAATGATCTTCTGCTTTGCCTAATTTAGTAGCTCTTCATTTAGGCCGGTTTGGAAAGCTACCCTGATAATTGAATTTGGTGTAATTGATTATAATTACACTGTCTTTCCTATTTGGTTGGACAAGTAATTACTTGGTCAGCATGTAATTGGTGTAATTGGCAGGGGGTAATTACACTCTCTAATGCATAGGGAGAGGTTGCGAATTGCTGGTGTGTAATTACCAGCTGATTACTTTTTAATTTCTTTTTTTTTATTTTGTTTTAATTTTTTAATTTCTATTATTTTAAGGTCTTTTTTTATTATTATTCTAAAAATTTCTAGAAGTTTATTTTTTATTTTATTTATTACTAGGTAAATTACTCGTGCTTCGCACGGGATTGGGCTATTTTATTAAGCTTACATATGATCATTCAGTAATATTCTCAATTTTGATACATACACGACATTATCAAGAACATGTTATCTTAAGGCAAATTGTTCCCCTGAAATCTTAAAGTGCTATATTTTTTCAATTTTCATTTTTGTTATACAAAAATTATGAGTAATAGAGAGATTTAAGCATAAGAAAGAAGTCTAAGAAAATCTCCATGGAAATAGTTGGTCAGAAGTAATGAAATTTTCTAAATTCCTAGAAGTTATAAAGAACAACATCAGACGTTAAAGTAGAGACCAAAATGCCTCGAACAACACCAACCCCAAGTAAAGTTATACAACACGTCCATATAAGAACATAATTAAATAAATTCAAATGGAGGACCTTCAACTCCTTTCTTATGAACTTCCATCAATGTCTTTTTTATTATAGTATGTCGTATCATGTATATGTTAAAAATCACCCAAAAATTGTTAGTATCATAAAAGTTTTTCCTCATTGTCTCAGAATAGTCTTTATTATTGCTTAGATTTCATATCACCCGCCCCAACTTATTTAGAATTGAACCATAGTTATTCTTATGATTATAGTATGTTGTTACAAAAAATTAATGCAATGATCAACCAATAGTAGGTGACATCAAAATTTTGATACAAAATATATTAAAATCTCACAGCATAATTTTGTGACAACTTGAAGTCACAAATATATACAAAAAATAATAAAGATGACCTTACTTTCCTAACAATCAAGAAGAAAAAGGCATGTTGCTTAACATATTTTTCAAAAAGATAGTCTGTCGGGCTATATTCAAGCTTACGGTTCACAATTTTAATTGAAACACATACAAGATTACATAGTTACGTACATTAATAATGTAAAATTAAATGATAATTATAACATCTTATCATTTATCCTTCAATCAATCATCTTTTAATTTGATTTTATAATTTATCCTTTTGCTTCCAAAAGTGTTACTATTTGATATTTTTGGGGAATCAAATGAACATCAACCTGAGATATTAAATTTTCAATATATAAATAATAAGTGGTGAAGGGATAAATAATTTTTGAAAGGATGAAAAAAGTGAACAAATATTCTAATTCTAACGTGTAGAAAGTTCAGCCCTACATTTTGCTTTATATGTATAATTTTAAATTTCTCCATTTAAATGTATCACAAATAATTATTAAAATGAAAATTTGAAGGGAGAATGTATCATAATAGAGTACAATTCAACTTATTAAATATACTTGAAAGGATAAATATTACACAAAACTATTCAGTTTGTTTGGATTTTTTTTTAAATCACCATACCAGAGTGATAGAGTTCATTTTGAAACTATACTTCTGTTCAATCGCAGTGTCGAGAAACACATTTATTACTTCAAGAAAAGTATTTACAACTTGAGTAAACTTGAGAATATGTCCATACTGTCTTTGTGCTTAGTAATATTCCTCTATAGGTCATCTAGCATACCCTTGAACCATGTCAAAAGTTTATTAATTCTTGTTTTCTTTTCCTGGTTGACTTCGCATATCAAGGTGCGATAAAGTTTTTAAGGTCTTTATGTCCTTATAATGGCATACCAAATTTGAATTTTGTCTTCAAGAGATGGTAGTATAAATCTTTAAGGATATTTTTGTACCCTCAACAATTTCAGTAGAGAAAACTTGTGTGAATACTCAATTAATGTGTGTTATTTAATCTATCTTAAAAATACTTATAACAATAACTTTGCAAAAACATAAACAACAAAGTTCAATACATGTAATAAAAAAGAACAATTAATATCATAACCATAAATTAATGATTCTAAAAAAACATACAAGGATTTGTAACAATAGAATAAAACAGAAAGTAAAAAATTGAGTCCACTGAATGCACAGTTCCCCGTAAGAAAATTATTCTCCTCTAGTACTCGAGGTTTAAAAGAATAGATCCTCTCCGGATGGAACGATTCTATCCACCAGTGTATTGACACAAAAATAATGATATCAGTAAGCCACTCAACAGGAGCAAAGTGCACGAATATTTCATTGTGCAGAAGAAGAAGAAGTCCAAATCTTTTGTTGTTTTAAAATTAGAGAAAATCCCTCTATTTATAGATAACAAAGGGTAGTGCAAACAAATGCTTATTGTGCCTTATCAGAAAGGTCACAACTCTTTGGAAAATTTACAACCCTTCGGAAAGGTCACAAACTTTCATAAAAGTCACAACTTTTCATAAAAGTCGCAACCCTTAATAAAATTCACAAGTCTTCATAAAAGAAAGAACTTTTCATAAAAGTCACAATTTTTCATGAAAAGGGAAGACTAGTTTTGGAAATGAATAAATTAAAAGGGAATTCTACTTTCTGGTGGTGCCACGTAGGCAGGCATAGGGTTTCCTTTTATATATGATATATGATATTTCATTTTCTTCTCATTCTCAACCTTACTTCACGTGATTCTATGCAATTTTTTTGTATTATCATTTTTTTTATGCCAGACTTATTTTCTCATAAGCATATTTTTATTATTATTCTAATTTTTAAATTAAAATAGAATTTATTGTTAAGTAAGGTTATAGGCTTACATTTTTTATAAAAATAAAAATAAATCATATTTATGTATGCTATGTTGAAATTTGCGATAAAATTATTATGTTAATTTTTTTGTTTTGAATTTATAACTTATGTTGTGTTTTCAGTTTCATTTGTTTTCGTAATATTCAATTCACATTGCAAGTCATTTTTTAATTAGATTATATTTTTGTCGAACATTTTAATAATTTATGACATTTTATTTATATATTAATTTTTAATCAAACATGCATTTCACGATGTTCCTAGAAACTTCATACTTTAGTTTTTATGATCAATTCAATTGAAATATATTAATTTAAAAAAGTATAAATCAATTATTTTTTCATAATCTATCTATATATAATAGGAGAAGTAAAAAGTGCCACATGTCCGCACATCAAAATTTCTCAATTATTTAATTGAAAAAAATGAAATTTAAAAAAATCAAAAACCAAAAAATTAAATTACAAATCAGTTAAATTTAAAAACGTTTTTAAAAAAAAAAATACATATACTATTTAACATAAACTTTTTAAAAATAGTTACCATAGTTAATATAACTATATTTTATTTTATTTTTTATCTTTTAAAAGATAACTAATTATTCACGTGGCAAAGGTTTATGTTATTTTGGTCTTTGGACTTTTATTTTTATTATAATTAAAATACTTATCTCTATTGAATGAAGTTTATTTAATTATTTTAAAAATAATAAAGAAACAAATGAAAAACAAATAAAAAATACTCAAAAAAACAACCAAAACTAGACATTAATATGACTCCACTACGTACTACTTTCTCACTCAAAATCAAAATATTTAGAGTAAATATATTCAAATGAACAATAACAAAAAAATACAATAAACTTAAAAATAACCAATATCTAATATACTTATTAATAAAAAATCTTAAAAAATAGAAAGAAAAAAATTGTCAATCCAAAAATAAAAAGAAGATAAAACGTGGGTCCTTTAAAAATGCACAAAAACAACTACTTAAAAAATTAATTTAAAATGTAAAATTCAAAAAATGAATAACCTTATCCTTAATAATAATGTAAATTTTATAAGCATGTCTTTGAAAAAAAATATTATTCTTAACTTCATCATTCATACCTTCTTAAAATCACCTCTTCAAAAATAGGATTTCAGACATGTGTTAAGAAAAAATAACATCCAAACAAAACTATGATTGTACTCACTAGGATCATAAAAGAAAGAGTTAGTATATTAATTTATCGTACGTTTATATATGCTCTCTATCTAAATTGTTTGGTCTGCAATTATTTTTTATGATTGAAGGGATCACCACCTCTCCAATGCGACGAGGAAAAAAAAAAAATGATGATAGAGAAATGGAGCAATTCTGAAGAATTTCATGCCAGTGAATCATGTACGTCATCCTTCAATATTTTAAGTACATAAATTACTATTGTGATAATTATTTCGTTCATACGCTATTTTCTTTTTTATTTTTATAATCTAGCCCTTTTCTATTCATTTTTAAAGCAAATATTAAAATGATCCATTTTATGTGATTTATTAGTTCAATTGGTATTTAAATTTAGGTTAAAGTTCCTAATTTATGTTGGTTTTGTATTATTTTTTTTGACGATTTCAATAACTATTTTGTTTTGCAAGAATAAAACAAATATGAATAGTAACGAAGATGATAAAAGACTTCATATGGTTTAGAAATGAAGATGTGGACATACCTTAGGCAATTATTGCTATTAAAGTTTTACATTTTATTTTAATTTTAATAGATATTTTGGGGAAAAAATTATTTTCCTTAAACTTTTAGTTTTTTAAAAAAATATTAAATTGTGATAGTTATTTTATATTTTGTTGTTTGTTTATTTTAATTATCTTTTTACAGATCTTTAAAGCTCAAATCTATTTAACTTATTAATAATTTTCTATACTTTTATTATCTATGTATCTAGGGAGAGACACAAGTACCCCCTAGACTATGACCGAAATCTCAGAGACACACCTTAACTAAACTAAGGTCCTATTACCCCCTGAACTCATTCTTTTTCTAATTTTGTACACCTTTTGGCTTATGTGACACACCCCGTGACTCCACGCAGTTGAGGCGCGTGGGAGATATTTGGATGCCACGTAAGCCAAAAAGGTGTACAAAATTACAAAAAAAATGAGTTCAGTGGGGTAATAGGACCTTAGTTTAGTTAAGGTGTGTTTCTGAGATTTGGGTCATAGTCTAGGGAGGTACTTCTACCTTTTCCCATGTATCTATATATATTTGTACTATATTTTGCATACTAGGTAATATGGGCCAAATACTATTGTTTACATTAATTTTATTCTAATTATATATATATATGGTGCCACATGTCAGCACCACAAAATTTCTCAATTATTTAATTGAAAAAAATGAAATTTAAAAAATTTTAGACTAAAAATTTAAATTACAAATCAGTAAAATTTAAAAAGTTTAACTACATATACTATTTATCTTTTTAAAGATAGTTACCATAGTTAATATAACTATTTTTTTATTTTTTAAAAGATAACTAATTATGCACGTGGTTAAAGTTTATGTTATTTTGGACTCTTATTTTTATCATAATTAGAATACTTATCTCTATTGATTGAAGTTTATTTAATTATTTTAAAAATAATAAATAAACAAATAAAAAATACACAAAAAAAAACCAAAAGTAGACATTAATATGACTCCACTACGTACTACTTTCTCACTCAAAATCAAAATATTTAGAGTAAATATATTCAAATGAAAAATAACAAAAAAAATACAATAGACTTAAAAATAACCAATATCTAATAGTATATACTTATTAATAAACAAATCTTAAAAAATAGAAAGAACAAAACTGTCAATCCAAAAAATAAAATGATAAAACGTGGGTCCTTGAAAAATGCACAAAATCAACTACCAAAAAAATTAATTTAAAATTAAAAATTAAAAAAATAACTAACCTTATCCTTAATAATAATCTAAATTTTATAAGCACGTCTTTGAAAAAAATATTATTCTTAACTTTATCATTCATACCTTCTTTAAATTACCTCTTCAAAAATAGGATTTCAGACATGTGTTGAGAAAAAATAACACTATCTAAATTGTTTGGTCTGCAGTTCTTTTTTGTGATTGAAGGGATCACCACCTCTCCAATGCGACGAAGAAGAAAAAGAGATTGATGATAGAGAAATGGAGAAATTCTGAGGAATTTTATTTCAGTGGATCATAAATACTACTATGATAATTATTTCGTTCATATGCTATTTTCTTTTTTATTTTTAGGGAAAAAGGACAAATATACCCCCGAACTTTTGAAAATGATATGTCAATACCCTCCGTTATACTTTTCGTCCACCAGAGCCCTTGCCGTCTTGTAATCAGTACACATTTACCCCTCCCACTAATGGAACACTCATTGTGTACACGTGTCGCAATCCTACGCCACCACCCGAATTGATCAATTTTTTTAACCCAGATTTCAAAACCCACCCATAACCCATTTAACCCACTCAATTTACCCACAAACAAACTCTTTGAAATCCTTTAGAAAAATCCTAAAGTTTATTTATTTATGTTAAACTTTACACGCATTTTAAAAAATATTATTATAATAAGAATTTTATTGTAGTACTCCTATTAATTAATGAATTGTTTTGGTAAAACTTAATTTTTGAAATTATTTTTTCAACAAGTTAACTTCCTAATCACTTTTCCTTAACAATGTGGATCCCATATTTTCCATCATTCTTCTTCTCTAATTCTTCTTCTCTAATTCTTCTGTTGATTTCTTCAAAATTCTTCTTCTACTGTTCCTCTAGTTCCTGCAAGGAAGAAAAAATGGAAATTTTATGGAGTAAAAGGCATCAAAATCATCACCTCCACCACTCTCCTCCTCCGCTGTTGCCGCCGCCGTCTTCTTCTATTGATCCACCCTTTCCTTCCCTTCCCCCACCACCTCCCCACCCAACCTACTCCTTACCTGCAGCTTCTACAACACCTCCCCCTTCCCGAAATCCTTATCCTTTACTAACTCCTCCTCCCCCACCCAACTTTCCTCCTCCTTCCAATTCAAATTACCATTTTAATTCCAATCAGTTCAGTTGTGGTACTAGATCTGTAATCTATCAAAATCAGTATCCTCCTTATTATCATCCTCACAGTAATAACGAATGGGTTGGGTATCGGCCTCCGCCGCCACCTCCCCCGCCGTGGCCGGCGGTGCCATATGTGGATTACCAAAATGCAAAGAAGATTAAAAATGATGTTAATGTTCATAAGGATACTATCAGGGTTCATGTTGATGAATTCAATAAGGATTTCCATTTTTGTTTAAGATTTTAGGAGTTTATTTGTGGGTAAATCGGGTGGGTTAAATGGGTTATGGGTGGGTTTTGAAATTTGGGTTAAAAATTGATCAATTCGGGTTGTGGCGTAGGATTGCGCCACGTGTACACAATAAGTGTTTTGTTAGTGGGAGGGGTAAATATGTACTGATTATTGGACGGCAAGGGCTTTGATGGACGAAAAGTATAACGAAGGGTATTGACATACCATTTTCAGAAGTTCGGGGGTATATTTGTCCCTTTTCCCTTATTTTTATAATCTAGCCCTTTTCTATTCAATTTTAAAGCAAATATTAAAATGATCCATTTTATGTGATTTATTAGTTCAATTGGTATTTAAATTAAGGTTAAAGTTCCTAATTTATGTTGGTATTGTATTTTCTTTTTTGACTATTTCAATAACTATTTTGTTTTGCAAGAATAGTGACGAAGATGATGAAAGACTTGAGATGGTTTAGAAATGGAGATGTCGACATACTGTCACGACCCAGACCGTCGTGATTGGCACCCACATTATTCCTCCGGTGGGAGAACCATTAATACTAATTAGCTAACCCAAAAGTGACATTTAAAGATACGGAATCAGGTTTAAATGTAGAAATCATATAGAGTTCCAATAAACTCCAAAGGTTTAAATAAAACTAACTAAATTAATGCGGAAGAACAACCACTAGAACTCGAAAGTCAATGTACCAAAACTCTACTAACGATAAGTCTCAGAACAAGGGGTACAACCTCGAAACTAAACAAACGATATCCAAAGTACTAGTCTAAGTCCGAAGAAAATGGACTAAACAAAAAGATAACTCATGACATCCTGGAAAAGCTGGCTCACCCTTGAATTCGATCTCGATCAGTGATCTCCTAAATGAGGTCTGTTAGTAGCCACATAAATATGCCCTGTACTCAACAAAGAAAGAGCAAGTGAAGTACACTACCACAATGTACTAGTAGGATTCCGCGGCTATTCCAATAAGCGAACATACATAAGAAGTCACAACATAGTAAACATGACATTCACAGAATATATACACATATAGCGATTATTAATCATGAAAAACTTACAATTCCACATTCTCTTTAACAAGTAATTACGATAATTCAATGGTCCTATCATGGAACCCATACCCAAAATGTTAGTGTGCCGAACGTGACAACCGATCCAAATTAGTGTGCCGGAACGTAACACCCGATCTAATATGTATGTCGGTACGTGACATGCGATCCTAGTTAGTATGTCATAACGTAACACCTGATCCATTCAACAAGCCACAATCACAATCACAATCACAATCACAATGTACATTCTCATAATCATACAATCAAGTGTTGATTCATGGCATACAATCATTCATTCATACTCATTTTGCATTAGGTGTGATCAATAGTGCAACATTCGCATACGTGCGTGCATTACAATGCATGAAATCAAACCATCACCTACGTCGAACCCAAGAGTTAATCCACCTAAGAAACTTGATTTTTCTCTTTCCGGATTCTTTCCGCTTGGTCTTGGTCTACAAACGAATAATTTAAGGCAATGATCAATAATTAAGGTCTAATTTAACCGGATTATAACAAACCCAATAACCCAAGACCAAACACATGATCCTAAGGTGCAACTAGGGCTTTTTCCCACCATAAACTTCAGGCCAAAACCCTTCACCAATGATAAATACCCATAATTTGCGTTCTACGGATTGAAAAATGGATTCAGGAAGTAAAATCCTTACCTTTAGCACAAAAAGTCATGGAAAATTGCCAAGAAATCGCCTGGGGTCGTCTCCTAACTATTAAGAACGAAGTTTGTAGAATAATGACATTTTTGGAGTTTAATTCTGACTTAAGTTGCGATTGGCCCGCTATGGCTGCCCCTATCCCGCCACAGCGGCCCTGCCCTAGCGGGATAATTCCCGCTGTGGCGGCTTGCACGAAAACAGAGAGTTGGAATTTGCATTCCAAACTCCCATTTCACAACACACCTTCAACTTATGACATTCAAAAACTACTCATTAACGCTAAGATCAGTTTCGGGAGTTCTACTTGCCCGAATTTGATTCCGTAAAGTCGTATGATTTACTTAACATCTTAGATATCTACTCATATGATCAAATTCATAATTATATCTCTAATTAATTACCAGATTTCCCTAAACCTAACTGACTCAGATTTCGTCCAAATCTGGACTAGGCTAGGAATTCCCAAGTTACTACTTTAAGGTTTTCTGACCCCAATTCTTTCCCCATTGGCTTTTCCCTAATGACGGAATTAGGTCGTTACAATAGATACCAATTTACCCATCACTCATCCCCGAGTGATCAACTAGGAAAGACTAGCTAAAGTAAGGGTAGAGTAGTACCCGAATCATTGAATAACTTGGATACTTGTCTCGCATGTCCTTCTCGGTTTCCCAAGTGGCTTCCTCAATCGGAAAATGCTTCCATTGAACTTTCACGAACTTAATATCCTTGGTCCTCAGCTTTTGGATATCGCGATCAAGAATTGCAACCAGTTCCTCCTCATACTGAAGATCCTTGTCTAAGAAATCTGAGTCCCAGTTTATGATGTAATCCCCGTCCCCGTGATACTTATTCAACATGGACACATGAAACACTGGATGAACTCGAGATAAGCTAGGAGGTAATGCCAATCTATAAGCCACTGGCCCTACAAAGTCAATAACTTCAAAAGGTCCAATGTATCGAGGACTAAGCTTACCCTTCTTGCCGAATCTCATCACCCCTTTCATGGGTGACACCTTAAGAAGAACTTTCTCCCCGGTCTGAAATGCCATGTCCCTTACCTTATGGTCTGCATACTTTTTCTTCGACTTTGGGCGGCTAAGAGCTTAGCTTGGATGCTTTTTACCTTATCCTGAGCATCCTTCACCAAGTCAACCCCCAAAGGTTTCACATCTCCAGCCTCAAACCATCCTATGGGTGATCTACATCCTCTTCCATAAAGTGCCTCAAATGAGAACTCACACAAGGGTAGGAACGTATCCCAATGTCCTCAAAAGTCAATCACACATGCCCTCAACATGTCTTCTAACACTTGAATAGTCCTCTCTGACTACCCGTCCGTTTGTGAATGAAAATTTGCACTAAAAGTGAGTTGAGTTCCCAATTCAACATGAAATTTCCTCTTAAACACGGATGTGAACTGCATACCATGGTCTGAGATGATAGAAAGGGGCACCCCGTGCAGCCTCACTATGTATTTCATATAAATCTTAGCCAACTGCTGAGCATTATAATCTATTATGACCAGAATAAAATGGGCTGACTTAGTAAATTTGTCAACCACTACCCAAATAGAATCAAACTTCCTCAAAGTCTTGGGGAGAACAACCACAAAATCCATAGCTATTCTTTCCCACTTCCATTCCAGAATTGGCATTCTCTAAAGCAAATCTGCAGGCCTTTGGTGCTCATATTTTATCAGCTGACAGTTTTGGCACTCGGCCACAAACTCGGCTATGTCTTTCTTCATTCCAGGCCACCAGTAAAGTCGCTTCAAATTTTGGTACATCTTGGTCGCACCCGGATTAATAGAATACATCAAACCATGAGACTTAGTCAACAATTTCTGAATCAAGTCATCAACTCGAGGAACACAAATCCTTTCTTCGAAACTGAGCACACCCCCTGCATCAAGAACCATATCTTGTGCCTTACCAAACACTGTCTTCTTACTAAGATCATTTAAATTCTCATCTTCAAACTGTTTGGCCTTGATCTGTTCAATGAAGGTGGCCCTAACCTCAATGCTAGCTTATACCCCACCTCTATGTGAGTTTCCCAACTAAATAAACTTAGATTCTAAGGTTTGAATTTCCTTAGCCAAAGGTCGCTTGGATACACTTAAGCAAGCTAGACTACCCATACACACTGCCTTTCAGCTTAATTCTACCACGTTAGCCTTACCCGAATGATACTGGATGGTCACATCATAATCCTTTAGTAACTCCAACCACCTTCGTTGTCTCAAATTCAGATCCTTTTAAGTAAATACATGTTGTAGACTACGATGATTAGTAAACACCTCACACTTGACACTATAGAGGTAATGCCGCCAGATCTTAAGAGCAAACACTACCGTTGCCAACTCTAAATCATGTGTTGGATAATTCCCCTCATGTACCTTCAACTGCCACGATGCATAAGCTATGAAATTCGTATCTTGCATCAACACAACACCCAAACCCGAATGTGAAGCGTCACAATAAACAATAAAATCTTTACCTTCAACGGTAGTGCTAGAATAGGTGATGTGGTTAGAGGAGTCTTAAGCTTTTGAAATCTCTCTTCACATTTTTTAGTCCATTCGAAAGGTACCTCATTTTTGTTCAACCTTGTCAGATGTGTGGCAATACAAGCAAAGTTTTTCACAAACTGGCGATAGTAGCTAGCGAGCCCCACAAAACTCCTAACTTCAGTCACAAAGCTAGGCCAGACCCAATCTTAACTGCTTCAATCTTTTGGGGATTTACCATTACCCCTTCCTTTGAAAATACATGCCCCAAAAAAGCAACTGAATTCAACTAGAACTCGCACTTAGAGAAACTAAAATACAACTTTTGTCTCCCAAGAACACCCAGAACAATATGAAGATGATCGGCATGCTCTTCCTTACTCTTTGAATAAACCAAAATGTCATCAATTAATACAATAACAAACGAATCCATAAATGGTTTGAACACAATATTCATCAAACTCATGAAAGCTGTAGGAGCATTTGTCAACCCAACCGATATAACTAGAAACTCATAGTGCCTATAGCGGGTTCTGAATGTCATTTTTGGTATATCCTCAGGCCTAATCTTTAACTGATGATAACGAGATCTTAGATTAATCTTAGAGAAAATGGATGCACCTTGCAACTGGTCAACAAATCATCTATCTAAGGTAGTGGATACTTGTTCTGAATGGTGACCCTATTCGATTGGCGATAGTCTATGCACATTCTCATACTACCATCTTTTTCTTAACAAATAAGACAGGAGTACCCATGGTGAAGCACTAGGAAAAATGAATCCTTTATCAAGAAGCTCTTGGATTTGAGCATTAAGCTCTTTCAATTCCGCCAGAGCCATGCTCGGAGGGATAAAAGTGGGGAGAGTACTAGGTTCCAAGTGAATACAGAAATCTATATCTCTATCCGGAGGCATACCAGACAAATTAGTAGGACACACTTCTCTAAATTCTAAAACCATGGAAATAGACTCAATAGAGGGAGACTTCACTTCAACATCCCGAGTATGAGCCAAATAAGACAAACAACCCTGCCCCACCAGTTTCCTAGCCCGAATAGAGGATATGATCTTGGCTGGCTTAGGCATGTACACCCCTTTGTGCTCTAACTTTTCCCTACCTGGGATCTCTAGAGTCACAGACTTAGTATTACAATTAAGCAGAGCATAATAGGGGAACAACTAAGTCATGCCTAAGATTATATCGAAGTCAGTCATAACCAAAATGACCAAATCAGCCCAAGTCTGAAATCCATACACAAGATAGGACAAGAACGATAGACATGCGTGACTATGACAAACTCTCCAACTGGGGCAGAAACATGGATGGGGGCATCAAGTACATCACAAATCATAACAAATCCCAAGGCAAACTGAACAGACACATAAGAATAAGTAGAACCCAGATCAAACAAAATAGTAGCCATATGGTCACATACAAGAATAGTACATGTGATCATTGCATTAGACGACTCTGCCTCGCTCTTTCCTGGTAAGGCATAACACTGAGCCCTGTCATCTTGACGGGCGACCTACTTGCCTGGTTGTGCTGCACTTCTGCCTACATTACTATTTCCTCGACCTCCACGACCTCATTGATTTCCTCCTCACCCACCTTATGTACATCCTCAACCATTATTACCATTGCCAGCGGGTACCACTGCTCTAGTCTGCTATTGCGCGGGGTCCAACATCCGCGGGTGGGGACAATCTCTCCTCATATATCCAGGTTCTCCACAATTATAACAAGTGTGATCAAAAGATGGTCTGCTTTCCGCCAATGGTGAGGCTCCCTGGCTATCCTGAATAAAGTTCTGATGTGAAGTTCCCGAGTAATTACATGTAGAGCCGGGCATAGCAAACTGAATTAGCCGGGTTGCAAATGTCTGCCTTCCTGAACCTCTGAAGTAGGAACCTTGAAAGTTACCTGTGCTCTTAGCTTTCTTAGACAGTGCCTTAGCCTGCCTATCACGCCTCACTCCTTCCACTTTCTTCACAAAATATGTTACCTCATTTAAACTTTTCCCAGCAGAAGTCATGTGCACAGACAATATTTGTAACTCAGAGTTCAGTCCCTTGACAAATAGATAGATCCTCTCTTCCTCAATAGTCACCAATTGCGTAGCATATCTAGACAAAGCATGGAACTTAGCCTCATAAGCAGCCACATACATACCACCTTTCTCCAATGCTCTTTCTTACGATCTCTCAAGGTTCGGGGCACATACTTTTTCAGAAATAGAGCATGAAACTAGGTCTAAGTGAGTAGGGGTAGGATTGACGATCTGTATTTGATTTCAATAACATTATCAAAGACACTTCATCCAATTCTAAGTGTCAACGATCGTTAGTCAGTATAAAACCCAACTAAATAAGTTGGGGTCAAATCCCACAGGAAGCGGTACGTGTTTGAGATTCAATAGGGAAGTATGAACATGTTCAAATCAGCCATATGAATAAAAATTATCGAATAAAAACATCATTCAAATTAGGGAGTGACAAGAATGTCAAATGGAGGGTTTTGGTTTGGAATTATCAACTACAAACAATATGAAATAACAATAATGAAACGGGTTCTTGGGATGTGATTCGATTATAGGCTAATATAGACAAATGGGTAATTGAAACTATTAGGAAATAGCTAGATATTGGTGAGTAAGCCAGGCAATAAAGGATATAAATTTTCTCTCAAACAATTTACCCCGAATCAAGTTGATTTCTCTCGCACATCAACAAGCGTGCAAAATAAGAACAACCCATACCTTAGTCCATTCACTCTCTCGAGCTGAATGTGTGGAAAAGGGTTTAGGACTCACTCTCTCGAGCTGAACCTAGGTCAACTCAATACCCACAGACCATCAATCAATAAGTTTAGTTTTAAAACCTCTCTCTCGAGCAAGCCAAAAATACAATGGTAGAACTATATTTGCAACATCAATTCTTAATTTAAACCACAATTATTGATTGAACTCACTTCTAAATAGCATTTAAACTAACAAATAACAATACCCATAAGCTAAATCAGTCTATAATCACATAATCACAATTCACAAACCAAGAATTGGGTTTTAGCTAGACATTATAAAAAGATAAAAACAGTTACCAAATTGATTATCCATCAACTGGTAAGTGTAGATTCATCCTTACAATGCTCCAATTTGAAGAATTTCAAAGACCCACTTCCAATTTCTCAAAAGTGAAAAACTTCAATTCTTCAAAGCTTAGGAAAAACTAGAGAAAACTGTCTCACAGTTCAAAGCTCAATAATAGACTCAAAAAAAAGAAAGAATTCAGATACTAGTTGATATGAAACTAAATATTCAAAAATGTATTTATAGTCTCCACAAATGTGTTGCGAAGAGTCACTCGGGAAGTAAGCCAGGCTCGCCGAACCACTCAGCGAGCCACCCTTTGGTCACCTTCATCATCCTTCTACCTTGGCATTCAACAACCTCAAGGTCTGTAACTTTGGGCGATCTAACATTGCATCGCGGAATCATTCGGCGATCCGCCGACAACTTCTTTCTCTCGCCAACTTGGTTCTTTCCTTCAGGCTTGGCACACTGGAACTTTAGGCGGTCAAATATTCATTCGGCGACTCGCCAAGTGGACTTGGCGATCACCAGGCTTGCCTTTCTTCATTCTTTCAGCTCGCTTTGTTCCTTTATGCAAATTTATGTCCTTGCTTTGTTCCTCAATCCATATACCTGGAAATCAAGGGTTTTTCATCAATTAATGGCACAAAATAAGCATTTGAGGACACTAAACCTATATAAATAATGCCCTAAATGAGTCCAAATCTCGGACTCATCAGTATTCCACATATACTCTCCACCATTGCTTAGCCTCGCCCTGAAGCTGGAAAGTCACAAACTGTACTCCATGTTGATGCGCAATACCCAAATTATGAAGCCTCTCATAACAATCCAGGATGAACTCATAGGCATCTCACTCTCAGAACCATGGAACACAAGCATCTTCAATTTCAAGAACTTAATAAACATCTCATGCTCATTACCAGTAATTATGGGACCCAACAACGGATGGAAAAAAGGCATCAGTTCCTAATGTTGCATCTTCCCTGGGACTAGTAACAATAATGGGGCGGTTGGTTGGGGTTTGAGTAACTTGCACTACTGGAGGATTCCAGGATCAACCAATCATTTTAGAAAAGACATGATTTGTTGAGCTAACACTGGGTCTAAGGAAGGAACGCCAATATTCCTAGCCGGTGCATCCTCTTCCTATACAACATCCTCAATCTCCATATTTTCTTCTACCTCTTCATGTTGTGTGGGAGAAACCTCATCTTAGGGAGAATTTTCAACCGGTGCTCCATTCTTAGTGGGTTCTACGATTCCTTGGCCTCTGCCCCTTTCTCTTTCTCTACCCCTACCTCGACCGCGACCTCTCGTTGTTGATTCTTCAGTTGCCTCATTGACGGGAGCTGCGGGCGTGATACCGTTGAACCTAGTGTTAACCATCTGCGGATAGAAGAGTGAAAGAGATTAGATACCAATTTGGATCACCAGATACGAATTGGAATCAAGTTATAGAATGAAAGGAGACAAGATAAAATAGAGAGAATTCCTAATGTCCTATAGCCTCTCGAAGAAAAGTACAGACGTCTCTGTACCGTTCCGTAAGACTCTACTAGACTCATTTTGGTACACTGAGATCAATGAATCTAGGGCTCTAATACCAACTTTGTCATGACCCAGACCGTCGTGATTGACACCACACTACCCCTCCGGTAGGAGAACCTTTAATACTAATCAGCTAAACCAAAAGCTATACATTTAAAGATACGGAAGCACGTTTAAATGCATAAATTATATAGAGTTCCCATAAACTCCAAAGGTTTAAATAAAACTAACCAAACTAATGCGAAAAAACAACCCCTAGAACCTAAAAGTCAATGTACCAAAATGGTACTAACGAAAAGTGTATGAACAAGGGGTATAACCCCGAAACTAAACAAACGATATCCAAAGTACTTGTCTAAGTCTGAAGAAAATAGACTAAACAAAAAGAGAACTCATGGAAGCCTGGAAGAGTTGGCTCACCCTTGAATTTGATCTTGATCAGTGATTGACTAACGTTTCAAATGGTTGAACCCACAGGGAGCAGTATAAGTTTGAATTCAATTATGAAGTTGTAAATGCGATTTAAATGATTGTAGGAATAGAAATTATCAGAAGTTCTAATTAAATCAAAAGGTTGACATAAAATGTCAGGAGAGGGATTTGTATATCAGTCAGCAATCACAACAGTAACAATCAACAAGATTAATCAAACGAGTAAGAGGTACTTCGAGGAATGACCAACCAATTGCTAAAATTCTTGCTAAATATGTCACGACCCATGGGTACCCCCTAGATGTAACAAGGCGTACAAGACCTCGAGAGGCCTCATGCAATCCCCTTAGCATATCATAACATAAAGCAATAGTAATGATGCAAAAATTTAGAACATTTTGCATACAATCAAAGTCTTTTATAAAAGCAAAGCGGAAGTCTATTACACTTGTCTCAAACCATCTAAAACAACTTGAATAAATCTTGGGACACAACCCATACAAAAGTTCTAACATAAAAGAAAGACATAAAGGAAAGGTGATCAAATACTCGATGCTATGAGGACTCACCAAGTCTTCACTCCTTGCTCTACTATGAACCTAGCCACGAGGGTGGAACTCAATATCACCGGATCCTACATTTTATAAAAATGTAGGCAAGATTATGCATTAGTACAAAATGTACTAAATATGACAGCTAACATAACATCACAAGAGCATAACAACATAGTTAACATAAGACATTGGCTATAAGAATAAGAGATAACAACATAGGAATAGGCATAATCTCCAACATAGAAATAATATAAGCATTAGTCGACATAAGGCATAATCCATAACATAGGACATACGTCATATTCATAAGCATGGCCAATACTTAAATCTTCATAACATAAGAGAAACACTTCATAAGTAACCTCAAGCATACTTGTGCAATGCATGGATAAGACCTCATAATATCACCTATGCTAAGTACCCCCTTTGGCCATCATACATATTGATCATCTCATTGATCTCATAATTAACTCATCATTCATAAACAAGGGAAATCACCTCTAGTCATACATATCATGGAAAGCCTTCCAAGTTACAATCCACACTATTCATTGTTCATGACATAATACATATGAAGGAATCATAGGTATTCACCTCCATGTTCTTTTTAAGGAATCATATGTATTCACCTCCATGTCCTAATAGGGTGTAATGTAAGTATTTACCTCCACATCACTTAATAAGGATCATAGGTATTTGCCTCCATGTCCATCATAATATGATATAGGTATTCGCCTCCATATCCATCATAATATGATATAGGTATTCGCCTCCATATCACTTTAAAGGCAAATGGGTATTCACCTCTTACCTTGCTTTAGAAGTTATATATTAAGGGTAGTCACCACACGCTTCTCATATCATGACATGGGTAATCACCTCTTGTTTATATATTTAGGAATAAAGGTATTCACCTAACATCCCTCCCATACAAATGTCTTTGGGGAATCACCTCAAGCCTCATCACATTTTGTAGTCCTTAGACTTAGATTCATTTTAGGTGAGCAAGCCTTTCAACCTAGAATCATTCTATGTGAGAGAACCTTTCATATCATATCATATTAATGCATAAGTGTGTGTATGATAATATCCTTTCAATAACACAACAACATATCATAATCATAGATACTTCACTCTCAAAGTGTTCTTAAGCATATAAATAGAATATAGATCTCATAAAACATACATAAATCTCATATTTTTACCTCCTTGAGGTTCAAGTCTTTCCTCTAATCATCATATCTATAACTCTAACATTAGACATGGATATCATCATAACTCAAGTGATTAAACTTCATACAACCAAACATTCATAAGGTAGGTTAGGTGGGTAAGGTCCTTCCACAATAATTCTATCAATAGTCTTCCATCCTCATTCAAGCTTCACTCTCAAATTTTTACTTTTTTCAATCATCACATAGGCCTAGATCACAAGACACTCTAATCACATGCTTCATTCTTAAGCAATTCTAATCATCTATCATCATAAAGGCTCAATCACAAACATTACTAATTATGATCCATAATAACTACTTTAATCTAATTCAATTCATATCTATATACTTTTACCCTCAAGAGATTACCATACCTATCATCAACCCTAGAAGATTATCTCTAAATTCTCAATTTCCCTCTTTAAGGTATAAACCCACATTACTTTAATTTCATCAATTAGGCTAGGGTTAGGCATAGAAAACATGTAATTTCATCATAATAACATGATTTACTACTAATTCAATCAATAACAATCAATATCCACTCAAGTGGATCAACATACATCATAACCCACAACATTGAAGAAACCCTAACTTAAATTGGTGAATTCTTCATCAAATTGGGGGAATTCTAGGGGACTCCATGGATGGAAGAATCCATGGATGAATCAGATATCATACCTTGGATACAAAGCCCTCACAAAGCTTGGAATATTGGAGGATTTTGACCTAGCTTGACCCTTCTTCTTCTTCTTCTTCTTCTTATTATTATTATTATTATTATTATTATTATTATTATTATTATTATTCTTCTTATTCTTATTCTTCTTCTTTATAGAGAGAGGATATTTGAAGAAGGAGCTAAATCTTTGACAAAGTAGATGGCAATAACTACTCAAGTATTATGATATGAGTATTTTTTACCATCCAGGTAAGACTACTATTGGTGGTGATGCCTTGAACAGGTTATCCATAGGGAGTACTACTCATGTCGAGGATGGCAAAAAGGAATTGGTAAGGGTAATTCACAGACTTGAATGTTTGGGAGTCTGTTTGTTAAATTCTAGTGAAGCTGAATCATCATTATTGTTAGAAGTGAAGGAGAAATAGGACAAGGATCATATTTGACTAGAGTTAAAGGAAAATATGCATAAGCAGAAAGTGATGGTCTTTGCACAAGGGGGAGATGGTGTTTTGAGGTATAAATGTAAGTTGTGTGTTCCAAATGTGGATGAACTCCTAGAGAGAATCATGGAAGAATCCCATAGTTTATGATACTCGATTTATCGAGGTGCCACCAAGATGTACCAAGACTAAAGAGAAGTTTATTAGTGGAATGGCATGAAGACGTGCATTGCAAAGTTTGTTGATAAATGCCCAAATTGTCAGCAAGTCAAGGCTGAGCATCAAAGGCCATGTGGTGTAGCTCAGATTATACCCCTGAGATAATGGAAGTGGGAGATGATTAATATGGATTTCATTACTGTCTTACCGCGATCTCGCAGGCAGTATGATTCCATTTGGGTGATTGTGGAACGAATGACCAAATAAGCCCATGGCTTGCAAGTAAAAACTATTAATACAACATAAGAGTATGCAAATTTGTACATTCATGAGATAGTTTGACTGCATGGATTTGCATTGTCAATCATTTCAGATAGAGGTGCTCAGTTTACCGTGAAGTTTTGGAAGTCATTTTAGAAAGGTTTGGGTTCAAAGGTGAACCTTAGTACTGATTTTCATGCTCAGACTAATGGTCAAGTAGAGTGCACAATTCAGACCTTTGATAACGTGTTGAGAGCTTGTGTTTTGGATTTCAAAGGTAAGTGGGATGACCACTTGCTTCTTATTGAGTTTTCATACAATAATAATTACCATTCCAGCATTCAGAAGGATACATATGAGGCTCTATATAGGTGAAGGCGTAGATATCCTATTGACTATTTTGAGGTTGGCGAAGTGGAGTTGATATGACCAAATTTGGTTCATCTAGCCATGGATAAGGTGAAGACAATTTAGTTTTCGAGGGTGCGGCACTGGTAGTTGAAGAATTCATATGGTAGGTGGTAGTGTGGTAAGTGAGGTATTAACTAGCCATATTTTATTATAATATTCTTTTTTCAAGAGTGTTAATCTTGATATTTCTTTAATATTATTGATATATTCTAGATATAACATATCTTGGGTTCTTCGGTACATGTGTAAATTATTTTCCATTAATTGTTCTAATAGTTTTATTTCTTCCATAACTGCTATCCAATATTGTAAATATTCGTAATTCATTTTAATCTGAATTTATTTCTAAATCGTACCATTCTATTCTTTCATTATCTAAGTATAGATCTTG
>JAJOOO010001155.1:0-36993 GCA_029582685.1 Solanum piurae | reverse complement strand
CTTTTCATTTTATTTATGATTTAGCTTCCGCATCAGTTTATTATCTTTAGTATGCTCATGATCATGCCAGCAGGGTTAGCTTGGGATCACTTGTGGTCCTAGGTCCCGTGTCCGCGTCTCGGGGGTAGTCTCGGGGCGTGACATGTTTGATCAACTACAAGGTGCTAAGTACTTCTGGAAGATTGATTTGAGATCAGGGTACCATCAGGTACGAGTTCGGGAGAAAGATATTACGAAGACAACTTTTAGAACTTGATATGGGCATTTTGAGTTTTTGGTTATGTCTTTTGGATTGACCAATGCCCCGATAGTGTGGATGGACCTGATGAATAGCATATTCAAGCCCTATCAGATACATTTGTGATTGTATTTATTGATGATATTTTGGTCTATTCGCATTCAAAAGCTGAGCATGCAGATCATTTGCGAGCAATCCTTCATGTTCTTCGAGAGCATGAACTTTATACAAAGTTCTCTAAGTGTGAGTTCTGGTGAATCTCTATGGCTTTCCTAGGCCATATTTTATCAGATGCGGGAATTATGGTTGATACACAGAAGATTGAGGCAGTGAAGACTAGGCCTAGACCCACAACTTTGATAGAGGTTCGTAGTTTCTTAGGGTTAGTTGGGTACTATAGAAGGTCTGTAGAGGGGTTTTCTTCACTTTCAGCACCACTAACAATGTTGACTCAGAAAGCATTTAAGTTTCAGTGGACTGAGGCTTGCAAGACTAGTTGCCAAGAGTTGAAGGATAGGTTGACATCAACACCAGTCCTAGCCTTGCCGGAGGGTTCAGAGGTCAATGAAGTGTACTGCGATTCTTATAGTATTGGTTTAGGATGTGTTCTGATTCAAAATGGTACGGTGATCGCATATGCTTCAAGGCAGTTGAGAAAGCATGAGAAGAACTACCCAACTCACGACTTAGAGTTGGCAGTGGTTTTGCATGCACTAAAGATATGAAGACACTATCTATATGGCATTCATGTGGACATTTTCACAGATCATAAGAGCCTTCAGTATATCTTTAGACAAAAGGAATTGAATCTTCGACAACATCGATGGCTTGAGTTACTGAAGGACTATGACGTACTTATTTCATATCATCCAGGGAAGGCAAATGTGGTAGTTGATGCCCTCAGTCGTAGATCAATGGGAAATTTATCATATTTAGGTGTGTAGAGGCGTGAATTATCTCGAGAACTTCATCAATTAGCCATCTTGGGAGTCAGATTAGAAGAGGCAAGTGATAGTGGGGTCAGAGTTTAGAACAAAATTGTATCATCTTTAATCATGGAAGTGACGGCACGACAACATGAGGATCCCTACTTAGAGCAGCTCAGAGGAAAAGTTCATGATAAGGAGTCGTTAGCCTTTGATATAGTAGGAGATGAAGTCATATAGAAGATGACTATGTGTTCCAAATGTGGTAGGGCTTCGACAATAGATTATGGCAGAGGCACACCATTCTCGGTATTCTATTCACCCAGGATCGATGAAGATGTACATGATATTAAAGAAATATATTGGTGGCACGGGATGAAGAAGGATGTCGCTGAGTTTGTTGCACACTTTCCTAACTGCCAACAAGTTAAGGTTGAGAACCAGAAGCCTGCTGGGCTGGTCCAGGAGATATCCATTCCATTATGGAAGTGGGAGGTAATTAATATGGATTTTATTACAGGGTTACCTCGATCACGGCGTAAGTTTGACTCTATTTGGGTAATTGTTGACCGGTTAATAAAATCAGCCCACTTCGTACCGGTCAAGACTACTTTCAGAGCTGAAGATTATGCAGGGCTTTACATCTGAGAGATTGTTAAGTTGCACGGCGTCCCAATAGCTATTATCTTGGATAGAGGAGCAAAATTTACCGCTAACTTCTGAAAGTCTTTCCAGAAAGGATTAGGGAAACAAGTTAATCTCAGTACAACTTTTCACCCTCAGACAGATGGCCAAGCTGAACGCAATATTTTAACACTTGAGGACAAGCTATGGGCATGCATGCTGGATGTAAATGGAAGTTGGGATGACCACTTACCTATTATTCAGTTTGGATATAACAATAGTTATCATTCTAGCATCAAGATGGCACCTTATGAGGCTTTGTACGGTCGAAAATGCAGATCCCTGATTGGCTGGTTTGAGGTAGGTGAGTCAGGGTTGGTTGGACCTGACCTTGAACAACAGATAGTGGAGCGGGTTAAGATCATCCTAGACGTTTATTGACTAATCAAAGTCGCCAAAATTCATACTCAAATGTATGGTGAAAATACTTAGAGTTTAGTGTTGATGACTGGGTATTCTTAAAAGTCTCACCTATGAAGGGTGTTATGAGATTTGGAAAGAAGGGCAAGATAGTCCAAGATTCATTGGGCCATACTGGATCCTTCGGAGAATAAAAAAAGTGGCTTATGAGTTAGAGTTTCCATTGGGGCTAGAATAGGTTCATCCGGTATTCCATATATCGATGCTATAGAAGTTCGTAGGAGACCTTTATAGGGTTGTCCCTGTTGAGGATGTTCAGATCACAAAGGAGTTGTCTTATGAGAAAACTCCAGTGCAATATTAGATCGACATGTCCGAAGGTTGAGAACCAAAGATGTGGCTTCTGTTAAAGTACTGTAGAGAAAAAAAAATAGGGAAGAGGTGACGTAGGAAGCCGAGGATGGCATGACATCCATATATCCTCAGTTGTTTTAGATCCCACGATGGTAAAAATATCAATCTTGATTACCACAGTGAGGTAGGATATCCATTTAGTTATTTTATTGTTGCTTATTATTGTGTTGTTGTTGTTATATTTTTCTCGTACTATTATTGCGGAGCTATGGTGCTTAGCTATTTGTATCGTCCTGTGAGGTGCTTAGGTTGGAATCTTCTGCATTTCAGGTTCCTTGATATTATGGGTATAGACTACACTTAGCCAAATTTTGGAAACTAGTAAGGACTTAACCGCGTGGCTTAGATTTTTCATTCAAGGAAGAATGTTTCTAAGCGGGGGAGGATGTAACACCCCGACTTTTTGGAACTCTAATTTAACTCGTACCTTCATGGAAAGACAAAGCGGGTGAGTAATAAATTAAGAATGATGTGGTATTTCATATTTTAAGTGTTCAAGGGTTGTATCTCATGTTTTGAAGTTAGGTAAGTGGCAAAATAAAAGTTGGCGAAAGTTATCGTAAGTTCCTTGTTAAATATTTCTCTAAAATTATGGTAAAATGTCTCGGAGGTTTTCTCCATATCTATAATGAGTTATGGAGACTACGACCTACAAAATAGAAGGTCTACAAGTCTAGTTTCCAACGTATCAAACCGTTTGTTCATACAACTTTAGAATAGAGAGATATACACATTTTCACGAGACTGCGCAAGATAGCATCTTCTTCATTTTACTTCGTTCTAGCTCGTAAGAAACCCACAAAAATCATAGAATTACTCCTCAAATCATCTTTATGTGTTCATGATCTCTTCTTGAATCCTTATCGAAAATTGACCTACGTCGCAAGCTCGTCGTTTTGGTATAGTTTTCATAGTGAATTGAGCGGTGTAGCTCCGTGGAGGTTGTGGCAACAGGTTTTTTTTCCAGCGTTTTGATTTATTCAAGTGTTCTAGGCATGTATAAAAAGGTAGGAACCATATTTTATTAGTTTATGGATACCTTAGGTCTTAGATTGCAATTTACGATAGGAATCCGTTTCGATTGTCGAATTGTCCTAGTAATTCTTGTCCTTAATTACCGATTGATTTTACTTATTTTTTTAGTGTTGTAGTGGTGTGTAAAGAGGTATTTTCAGCATAAATTATAAAGGAAAAGGTATGTTATGGCTAGTCCCTTCGTTCGGCATGTTTCCTTAGAGCTTGAGAGTGATATAATAGGGTAGTTAATATTGGTGATCTTGTAGATGTAATTGTGAGTGGTTATCTGATTGAGTGTTTATAAACCCTCATTATAGGGACTCATAATCTGTTAATAATGACCTTATATTAGGAACTACTTGGAGACGATTCATATATATTGTTTAAAGGTAAATTGCTCGCCTTTAGCCTATTCAATGGTTTGTTGTTGCCCTTGGGGATATTGTTGTTAGCTGTTGATCTATGAACTGCTTATGGGGGCTATGATGTTGTCTAAGAGGACTATGTTACTGCCTAAGAGGGCTATGTGTTGCCCACGAGGCTATATTGATGCCAAAGAGGGTTATGTGTTGCCTACGAGGCTATTTTGACGCCAAAGAGGGCTATGTGTTGCATACAGGGCTATGTTGGTGCAAAACAGGGCTATGTGCAGCCCACAGAGCTATGATGTTGCCTTAGAGGGCTATGCGCTACCTACGAGGCTGTATCTTAGCCAAAAAGGGCTATGTGACTTCTTACAAAGACGAGGGGCTACCGATAGTGGTATGAAGATTGATTTGGCATCTTCTAGGATTATGGGGGTCTAGGTTGGTGGTGTGTTGTTTGTACCTGCCGAGCTTATGGGGGCTTGGTTAGGTTTCTGTTTAATCATTTTTGTATTTTTAGATTCAGTAGTGGGTTGGCATGCTTATCTAAATTTTGATTTCCTTACCTAATTGTTTTTGGTATATTATGATACTTGCTCATTTAGTCTATTACCTTTCATACTCTGTATATTATTTCGTACTGATGCCCCATTGCTTGGGGGGGGGGGTGCATTGATGCATGCAGGTCCCGACAGATGACCCAGTAGACATCCTCAGCAGCATGATTGACTTTTATCGGGTTGGGTAGCTCCTTTCCTCCGGAGCTGCCAGAGTTGGGAGGTTTGTTAGCTTTTGTTGTATATATTTTTATGGATAGGTTGGAGCCCTGTCCCGCCAATCTTTACCACTCTGAGAGTCTTGCAAACTAGTGTGTGGGGTGTATAGCTACGTTATGGACATGCTGGCCTAGTTTGTTGGTTTGCTGAAGCTTATGAGGTTTTTGATGTATTTTCTTGATATATACCTGCTTTCAGTTTTGGTATAGAGATCATGGTGGCCTTGACGGCCCAATCTGGACTTCTGTGCTAGTTGACTATTTCTTTATATGAACTCTTAGGAGTAGTTATTTCTTGTATAGATCTATTGACAGGGGCCTTGCCGGCCGAGGGCGTAGTTTTAAGCCGAGATATACTTGTTTGTTTTCTTGATTGCATGTGGCTGTCATGCGCTAGTAGCAAATGTTTCAGCAGGGTTGGCTCGGGCCTGAGTTTTGGTGTTAGGAGCAATTTGCTCCCCTTGAGTTTGGGGCGTGACTTCAACAAGAAAAAAGTTTGTACTAATTAACTTGGAACATGTGCGAAATTGATATCATGTCGGTGTCAGTTCTTACTAATGTAGAACTTGATGGAGAAAGGTATCTAGACTGACTGTAAAATGAGCAGACAGCTCGAGTTGGGAGTAGCAACGTGTCGGTAGGAGTGCTTTCCGTCTTTGTGTGTGGATGCTCCCTGTCCTGAACATGTGTTACTAAATCTTTCACCGTGGACCAAAGATCAGTGGCTATTTTGACAGAAGTGCGGTGTTCAGCTGCAATTTCCATAATGATAATATTGAAGACTCATAGGGTGCGTGAGAGAAGACAATTATATCATAGTTCAACAATATCAAAGCAATAAAAAGGCAGGCACGTAGCACATTAGGCCAACATATATAAAATATCATAGGTCCTTTTTTATTTCTTTGTTTTTTCTCTTTCTTTTCCTATGTATTTTTCACGTTTTCTTCGATTTGAATTTAATTTTTTTTCTTGTTTTATTCCACTTTTTTTCCCTCTTTATTTCCCTTTTTTATAAAAAAAAAATGTTCTTTTTTTATGTTGTTTATTTTTTCTTCCCCTTTTTGTTCTTTTATTTCTTTCCTTATTATTCTTGAAATATAAAATCAATTAAAAATTATTAAATGATTATAATATTTAATTGAAAAACATATTATTATTATTATTATTATTATTTTATTTTTTTTATTTTTTTTTCTTTTAAACAACAATAATATTAAAACAAAACTTATTCTTAAAAGTGGTTCTATTTTTGTAGTTTTCAACTCTTTTAAAATTCATTAAGAAGAAGTAAAATTTTAAATAATTTAATTTTAAACCACGAGAAAATTTTGAGCACTAAATGGTGTAGAATCTTTGGTTCGGTAAAAAATTAGGTGTTTACACATATCATCATCATCATATCAAATAATATTGAAAAGTAGGAAACTCCAAAAATGAATAGCAATGTACATGCATTTTATTATCCTATAATGCCAATGTTTTTCATTGTACTTTTAGCAGTTGTTTCTACTTTATGGAAAGAAAGAAATGATATGCCTTTTATATTAGAAGTTATTTGTTATTTTTTGAATGTTTAATTTTATATAAAATTCTTAAAAGAATATTATGTACATGAGGAATTATTACTTCTAACACAAATTCCAATTTAGGATAAATATTATGGTCGATAACATAATATTTTGAATTTCGAGGATAAAAGTAAAATTTGAGGACAATCTTAAAAACTTTCACCTGAAGAGGTAAATTTAACTATCGTTTTTCAAAACTAATCTCAGTAATCATACATTGCACCTATCTAAGTAATGAGTAGTTGTTCGATTTTGTAAGACATATGATAACTCATTATTCAAGTTTAATGGAATAGACTCACCATTCATTATGTAATACCCTATAATTTAAGTTCAGGGAAAATAAGTCATTAGTTATGAAAAAAAGAGATTGGGCTAAAATCCCTACGCAGCCGCGGTTGCTGCAACTTTCAGCAATCAAAAAGAAAAAAGCAGCTCATTATTCTTAAGTGAACGAATGTAGGAAAAATATAACACAAAATTCGCAGCCTTAACTCTCAAACTAAAGAGAGAAGTGGAAGAAGAAGAAGGTAAGTTTCTTAACTTAGATTAAAGGTTGGATCTGTATATTCCATGGCTATAAGCGTAGGGATTGAGAATTTGATAAACATATCAGAAGAAATAGAGGAAATTGATTAAATTCTTATGAACCAAGTGAATATACTCTATGATTGAAATGTAAACCTTGGTATTTTGGCTAATATGCAAAAATAGTAGGTGGGCAGTAAAGTTTTTTTTGTTTACTACAATGTGAAATTAATCAAGATGAGGTTGTTTTATGTGATTAAAGCACTAATTAGGTTATTTGATAGATTTCGAGTCATTCATGGAACCTCTAGGGTTGGGGTTTTAATGTAGTATGATTACCTTAAACAAAGAAGTTAACACGAAATTTATATGAATGTGATTATAGATTGACCAAAGGGGTTCATGCGGATCACTCGAGTGGCGAGCTTGGTATTTCAGCAAAACTACTATGAGTAGTAATTTTACCATGATGTGTATTTCACAAATTTCATGATTTATTCATGGTTTATAAAGTAAATATGTTACCGAATATTTTGAACTTGCATGTGTGACAAGTCATTTACTTGATATGATACTGAAAGGATTATTTGAGATGATCTCATTTGTATAATATATGATTACCGTTATTGAAAGGGTTTTACACTTACTTGAGAAATGGTATTTTGACATGTGAATGTTAAACTTTTAAATAATATGATTTAATTAAAAAACTGTTTGATTCGATTATATAATGCCTCTACAAATTACAAGAAAAGTATAAATGGGAGTAGACCTTGATTAATCATGTAGCTAAAGGCTAGTTCGTTAGACCTGGTGCACCTTATAGGTACAGATTACTGATAAAGCCCTTGCTAGTGGGAAGGTAGAACTAGCATACCGTTACCGATATCCCACGAGTAGGGATCTATCGATGTGAATATTTAACTCCTTTATGAGGAGTTCACCGTTATTGGTTACTTCTTAAAGAGAGGCCACACTGATTACATGATTCATCCTTGGAAACCTCCTAGATATAAGATTGATCTGAAAGTATTTTTCTGAGTTTATTTCTAAAAGTTCACATTTATTTTGCTTACATGAGACAAATAAGATTGAATATTGTTACAGTTTCTCAAAGGGCATTGATTACATCATTTGATTATTATACAAGCTTTTTTCTGACTTCTCCCTAATTAAAATGATTGTGTTTAAGTGTTATTACTCACTGACCTAACATTTCACTCCTTGCTAATTTTTTTTACAGAGAACTCAGGTGACATTGGAGAAGACTTCATAAATTAGAGAGTGTGGATTGATAGTATCTGGTGAGCCTCACATTGCTTTGCGTGGCAAGAGACATATCTGATTTGCTATGATTTATGTTGTTCTTTAAAAACTCGTTGAGTTGCTCCATTTGTCATCCTTTTTCTTTGAGTCATTATTATTCCTTCGTATTGTAGTCAAGTGACTATTTTTGAACTTCTTTTTCATATTTGGAGATAAAATTTGTATTATTGTGTGAAAATCATCTCATCCATGGATATTATGTTTTGGTTTATAGTTATTATTTGTATTGTGCATTTCTGAGACATGAAAAATTCAGGATAGGCCCAAAAACAAAGGAAACTCTGCCCGATTTTCTGTAGATTAATGTTAAGAATTACTTTGGGATTCTTTCCCCTTAGCGCCGATCACAGACTTAATTTGGCTCGTGAAAAAGTTTGTATCAGAGCACTAGGTCATACTTGTGACTTATGGACTGTACGTTAGTAGTAGAATCTCAATTATGGTTATGTTGCCAGCCATTTCTACTATCGTGATTCTCCGAGGACGTGATATGATGTGTCTTGTCTTTCTTTTTCATTCCTTCATATGTGTGTGACGTTTAGGGCGAACTACATTAATCTAACATTATTTGTTTCTCTTAACTAGATGGCTCAAACTTGATTATCTAATGACAGAGCTATGACAGGTGAACTTCCTAAAAAACCTAATGTCACTTCGGTTAGGCAGCCAACTTCCTCAACTTGGGGGAGGAGAAGAGCTCACTGAATTGGTTGAGGTAGGGGCCGTAGTGCCACCACAGGGAACCGCAACACCACTACTAGAACTTCAAGAGAGGTTACTCCAGAAATGAGTGCTAGCCCACCTTAATTATCACATGAGAGTGCTACCACTAGGGTACTTACCTTCATACATAGAGTCATAGAGAGTTTCGTCAATAGAATGGATAGACCGGAGAGGGATGGTTAGCATAATGTTGCTACTACTCAGACACATGCACCACTTCAGGCACCTGCACAGACTTATACTTTTGAGAATAAAGAGGTATCATTGAAGAAATTCATAAAGTTGAAATCACCAAAATTCACAGGTTTTGATATTTTAGCTGATCCTCAAAGTTTCTTAGATGGAACATTCAAGGCCCTCCGGGCACTAGGATGTTCTAGTGAGAGATCGGTGGAGCTGGCAGCATTCAAACTAGAGGACAAAGCTAACACTTGGTATGAGATTGTATTGCTAGGTCGACCTACTGGAGCAGTACCATTGAAATGGATGAGTTCACTTAGTTGTTCATGGATATTTTTCTTCCCCACAGTTAGAGGTAGAAGTATGCAACTTTGTTTGAGAGGTTGATACAGACTCCATATATGGATGTGGCAACCTATAACACCAAATTCTATAAGCTGGCTAGATATGCTCCTTTGTTGGTACCCACTGAAGCAGATAGAGTTAAGAGGTTCATGCATGGGTTGGTTGGTCATCTATTCAATGCCCTAACCCCTAATATGAGTACCACGATACATTTAGATGTAGTTGATCTAGCTAGAAAGATTGAGGAAAAGAGTTGAGATGAGTATACATCGTATGATGTACGTAAGAAGGTCAAAATAAGGGGATCTTACAGCGACGACTTGGGTCCAAATCACAAAACAGGGAATCAAGGAAGACAATAACATGCCTCTCAGACAGGGATAGATACAGTTTCACAGTCCACGTACAAGCCACATCATATACAGGGTATTCAAGGACAATAATTGTCTTAGGGACATCGTAATTATAGGCAAATGTATGCCACTAATCCATCCTGCCAGAATTGTGGTAAATCACATGTAGGTCAGTGTTGTGTTTTGCCTGGAGGGTGCTTTCGGTGTGGCCAGTTGGGGCATCGCCTTAGGGATTTCCCTCTTCCTTCGAGAAACCCCACACAAATTTCTGCTCAGATAGCTGCACCTACTAAGACTAGTCATAATGGTTTAGGTAATACTGGTACATGAAACAGAGGTCAAAGTGTTGGAGATCATTTCACTGGAAATCAAGGACAAAGGAATGCTGGTAGAGGTCATTAAAGATTTTATGAACTTACTAGACATGATGTTCAGGCCTCAAATGCGGTGGTTACATGTATTATTTCAGTTTGTTCCTTTGATGCACATGCTTTGATTGATCTAGGATCTACCCACTCCTATGTGTCCTCACACTTTTCTTTGATATTTGACAGACAACAAGAGATGTAGAATCACCCTTTCTTGTTTCTACTATGTGAGGGATTCTTTGTTAGTTGAATATGAGTATCATAATTGTCAGATTAGATTTGAGGGTATGGATACCCTAGCTAACCTTATTGTACTTGATATGATTGATTTTGATGTGTTGATGGGCATGGATTGGCTATCTCCTTGCTATGTTATTGTTGATTTTCATGCAAAGATAGTCAAGTTCAAAATACATGATGAGTCCACTTTTGTATTAAAAGGGGGTCAAGTCCCAGAGGTTAGCAAAATAATATCTCTTATAAAGGCTAATAGATTACTAGGGAAAGGTTGTATGGATATCTTAGCATGGTAAGAGATACAAAGAAGGAGCACTTAGCTTGGAGAAGATACAATTGGTGAATAAATTTTCTGATGTATTTCATGAGAATTTGCCACGATTACCTCATGTACAAGAGATAGACTTCATTATGTATTTGTCTCCTGAGACATTTCAAATATCCATACCCCTATATTTTATGGCACCACCAGAGCTGAAGGAGCTAAAACAACAGTTGCAAAACTTACGCGATAAGAGTTTTATCCGATCGAGTATATTTTCATGGGGCGCACCATTATTATTCGTAAAGAAGAAAGATAGGTCTCTAAGAATGTGCATCGACTAAAGATAGTTGAACATGGTAATGATACGTAATAAGTATCCTTTACCTTATATAGAAGAGTTATGTGATCAATTACAAGGGGTTGTGCACTTTTCAAAGATTAATCTTCGATCAGGTTATCATCAACTCAGAATCAGGGAGGAAGATATTTCTATGACAACATTCAGAACTCAATATGGACACTATGAGTTGCTTGTGAGGCCTTCTATATTAACCAATGCAACGACTAAATTCATGGATATGGTGTTTGGGCCATCTCTAGATAGTTTAGTAATAGTATTTATTGATGATATCTTGATATACTCTCGTAGCTAGGAAGAAGATGAGAATCGTCTAAAGACTGTGTTACAGACTTTGCGAGAACATAAGCTTTATGCTATGTTCTCAAAGTGCAAATTTTGGCTAGACTTAGTAGCATTTTTGGGGCATGTGGTCTGCAAAGATGGGATCAAGGTGGATTCTAAAAAGAGAGAAGTTGTGCAGAATGGCCCAGACCTACTTCACCTACTGAAATTCGAAGCCTTTTGGGTTTGCCAAATTACTACATGCGTTTTGTGCAGGATTTCTCCAAAATAGCATCTCCATTGACTAAGTTAACACAGAAAAATGTCAAATTTCAATGGACATAGGAATGTGAGAAAGGTTCCAGAAACTCAAAATGTTTTTGAAAACAACACCAATATTTTCCTTAGCATTGTGTTTTGGATGTTTTACGGTATTTTGTGATGCTTCAAGGGTTGGTTTAGGATGTGTTCTTAGGTAAAATGGTCGTGTTATTGCCTATGCTTTAGAGCATCTCAAGAGGCATGAGGAAAACTATCCTACCCATGATTTGGAGATGGCTGCAGTAATATTTGCTCTTAAAATTTGGAGTCGTTATCTATACGGTGAGACTTTTGAGATATATACCGATCATAAGAGGTTAAAATATATTTTTAAGCAGAGAGATCTAAATCTTCGACAACGGAAATGGATGGAGCTACTCAAGGATTATGACTGTGTTATTTTTTATCTTCCTGGAAAAGTCGATGTTGTGGCTGATGCATTAAGTAGAAAATCTATGGGCATTTTAACGCATATAGTTCTTTAAAAGAGACCGTTGGCAAACAATGTGCAGAAACTCGAAATCACATGTGTCATATTTAGTGTGGGAAATTCAGAGGTATTGTTAGCTTTTGTGCAAGACAAATCTTCATTAGTAAAGCGCATTAAGAATACTCAATATAAGGATGAACTACTTTGCAGATATCGAGATGAGTCATGACTGGTAAAAGTAAGTAGATGATCGTCGACTGTGCTAGTATACTTCGACTAGGTAATCGCCTGTTAGTACCAGACATAGGTTGGTTAAGACGAGTTATTCTTGAAGAATCTCAAAACATTAGATATACTATGCACCCTAGTTCAACTAAGATGTATCATGACCTGAAGCAATTGTATTGGTGGGAAGGTATGAAGAAAGATATTACTAATTTTGTTTCCAGTTGTTCGACTTGTCATTAGGTTAAAGAAGAGCATCAGTGACCTACAAGATTACTACAAAATATCCAAATTTTGGAGTGAAAATGGGAAAGAGTTACTATGGATTTTGTGGTTAGTATACCCCGAACTCTTAGCGGTTATGACTCTGTATGGGTAATTGTAGACCGAATAACAAAATCAGCAAACTTCTTACCGGTAAAGACTACATATAGTGGAGTGAGATATTGTCACGACCCAAGGGTGCCCCCTAGATGTAACAAGGCGTATAGAACCCTGAAGGACTCCAAACAATCCACTTAGTCGTCATAACATAAGAAATAGAACAATAAGAGTAAAACACATTTCAAGTCTTAAAAAGTTTTTCATAAAAGAAATAATAAGTCTAGACACTTTTCTCATCATAACCATCTATTACAATAATAAATAAAATTGGGACTAGCCCATACATCATGTTCAAAAAGGAAATGCAAGAAGTTGAAACTAAACAATAACTCTGTCCTCGAATCATGAGGACTCACCAAGCTTGGGAAGAGATCAAAGTCCAAGCTCTAGAAACTAGAATGGAAACCCTGCCTGTCGGACCCTAAATTGGGGAACAATGTAGGCAAAAGTATGTGTTATTATAAAAATGCACGAAGTATGATAACTATGAATAAAAACATTCAAAACATGCTAAAAAGGAAATTTCATTTCAAATCATGCAATTTGCCAAGTTTAACAATCATATAAGATATTAGGAATCATAAGTCATAAAACATAGGTAATATAAGTCATCATCATCTTTAAAACCTTTGAACTAATATACAAAGCTTCTTGAGTAACCAAAGTTCATTGTTCATGTTCTTGTTGTGCGAAATAGCCTTAAACGAAATGAGACCATGTGAGCTATAACATGATCACCTAGTGTTACCCACACCAAAAAGGGTTGTCCTACTTGCCTAAGGTAGGACCATGGTTTGTTATCTTAGGTGGATCCACTAGCTAAATATTATGCAGGGGAACATAGTTTATGGGATACGGAGATTGCTACTAGAAAGTCGGACTCAACTGACGTAGAAGGTTTCCATCTCATGAGACACACATGGGAAGTTTGGAATCAACTGACGTAAAAGACTTCCATCTCATTCCAATATTCACTCGGTGCTAAGCATAAATCCCAAGGAGTACTTATTAAGTCTTACTTAACTCATGTCTCGTGGAAGGATGTCCTTGACAACCAATCCAAGTTAGTTTATTAGTATAGCTCATTAGATCATGCGTAAAAAACCTAAAAATAACACATTTATTAACCCAAGAAAAAATCCAGATCGTAATGTTAAATTAGGGCTTTTCCCACCATCAACTTCAGGCCAAAACCCTCCCCCAATGATAATTACCCAAGAATCTAAGTTTTACGGATCGAAAAATGGATAAGGGGAGTAATAATCTTACCTTTTGCGATAGATGTCATGGGAACCTGTCAAGAAATAGCCCTGGGTCGTCCCTTATCTCTCAAGAATAAAGGTTTGCAGAAAATAATGATTTTAGGGTTTTTTCCCGACTTAAGTTGCGACTGGTCAGCTACGGCAGACCCCATACCGCCATAGTGGCCCTGCCTTGGCGGAATTAATCCCACCATGGTGTTTTGCATAAGAGAGAAGCTCTCATTTCACAACACACTTTCAAACCAGGACGTTCTAAAACTATCCTTTCACGCCAAGATTAGTTTTGGGAGTTCTACTCGCTCGAATTTGATTCTGTAAATTCGTAAAGGCTCCTAACGTCTTGAATATCCACTCATGTGATCAAATTCATAGTTAAATTCCCCATTCATTACCAGATTTTACTAGACCTCACATGACTCAGATTTCATCCAAATCAAGATTAGGCTATAATCTTCCAAGTCAGTACTCAAATGTCTTCTGGCCAAAGTTCTTTCCTCATTGAATTTTCTATAACTATGGGAGTAGGTCGTTACATTAGTATATAAAACCATATATGATACTTTACCGAGTAGAATGAGTGGCGTATCGTTTGGCACTTCCTCCCGATATGTCTTTCATCCATCTAGTGTCCCATGTTTCTATGATAAGGAACTATATCTCAAACTCCTCTCATTTACTATAAGCATCGACTATACCGAATGATGAAAACTTAAGGTATGAAGAGGAACATGTAGCTATTGTGGACAAACAAGTAAAAAGGTTATGATCAAAAGAAATTATCTCTGTGAAAGTCTTATGGAGAAACCATAACATTGAAGAAACTACTTTGGAGTTTAAAAATGGTATGCGAGCCCAATATCCTCTCTTGGTTCGATCTAAAGGTACACACTCATCAAAATTTGGTGACCGAATTTCTTAAGGTGTGGAGAATGTAATACCCTTTAATTTAAGTTAAGGGCTAATAAGTCATTAGTTATGACAATAAGAGAATGCGCCAAAACCCCTAGGCAGCCACGGTTGCTGCAACTTTCAGCAATCAAAAAGAAAAAAATATGAGGAGCTCTTTATTCTCCAGTGAATGAACGAAGGAAAATATAAAATAAAATTGGGAGCCTTAATTGTCAAACTAAAGTGTGAAGTGGAAGGAGAGGAAGTTTCTTAACTTAGTTTAAAGGCTGAATTTGTATATTCCATGGCTATAAGTTTAGGGATTGAGAATTTAAGAAACATGGGTTTAGAAGAAATAGAGGAAATTGATTAAATTCTTATGAACCAAGTGAATATACTCAATAAATGAACTGTAAACCTTGGTGTTTTGGCTTATATGCAGAAATAGTAAGTGGTCAGTAAAGTTTTGTTAGTTTAGTACTATCTAAAATTAATCAAGATAAGGATGTTTTATATGATTAACGAAATAATTAGGTGATTTGACAGATTTTGAGTAATTCATGGAACCTCTATGGTTCGGTTTTTAATGTTATATGAATTACCACAAACTAATTAGGTGATTTGATAGATTTGATCTGAATGTGATGATAGATTGGCCAAAGGAATTCATATGGATTACTCGAGTGGAGAGCTTGGTATTTCAGCACAAGTACGGTGAGTCGTAATCTTACAACAACTTGTATTTCACAAATTTCATGATTTTTACATGGTTTATAAAGTAAATGTGTTAACAAATATTTTGAACTTGCATGTGGGACAAGTCTTTTACTTGATATGATATTGAAAGGATTATTTGAGATGATCTCATTTGTATAAGATATGATTACCGTTACTGAAAGGGTTTTACACTTATTTGAGAAATGGTATTTTGAGTTGTGATTGTTAAACTTTGACATAATATGATTTGATAATATTTAAATCCTATGCTCATTTTTTAAATGCCTCTACTGATTACAATAAAATTATAAATGGGAGTAAACATTGATGAATCACGTAGCTAACGACGGGTTCGTTAGACCTGGTGCACCTTGTAGTTACAGATTATCGATAAAACCCTTCCTAGTGGGAAAGTAGAACTGGCATACCAATACTGATATCCCTTGAGTACGGATCTACCTATGTGAATATTTAACTCCTTGATGAGGAGATCACCGTTATTAGTTACTACTTAAAGAGAAGACCACACTAATTACATGATTCATCCTTGAAAACCTCCCAGATATAAAATTGATTTGAAAGTTTTTTTCTGAATTTATTTCTAAAAGTTCACATTGATTTTGCTTACATGAGACAAATAAGAGTTAATATTGTTACCATTTCTTAAAGGGCATTGATTTCATCATTGATATAATACAAGCATGTGTTTTTGACTTGACCCTCATTAAAATAGTTGTGGTTAAATGTTATTACTAAATGAGCTAGCATCTCACTCCTCTCTAAAATTTTTTTACATAGAACTCAAGTGACAATGGAGAGGACTTAATTAATTAGAGAGTGTGTATTGATAGTATCTGGTGAGTCTCGCATTGCTTCGGGTGGCAAGAGACGTATTGGATTTGCTATGATTTATTTTGTTCTTTAAAAACTCTTTGAGTCGCTCCATTTGTCATTATTTTTATTTGAATCAAGATTATCCCTTCATATTGTCAATAGGGTATCTAGTCTGCATGTTTATTTCTCTTTATTAATATGCTTTTTTTACAAGAAAATTTGTAGACATAAAATTTTTCAACACCACCAAATTATAAGAATGTATTTAGTACCCTAGATATTAATTAGTTTTTTTCAATTTACCTATCACATTCAAAGCGTTAAAATATTTTATTATTAGTTAAAATAATTTACTATCACAATTTTTTGTTTTGATCAACCAACCAGAACGAAGTGTAGACTTACTATTGTTGATCATTCCACTTGAAAATGACATTCAGAGCACGTTGGAATTGACCAATAATAAATTAACGATATGTAGGTGTAAGTGTGAAAATTAATTTTATAAATAAAATGTTACAAGTTTGGATAGATGTGATTAAACTGATAATAAGTAGTTGATGTGTTTGACAAAACACATTGATAAGTTGTTGTACTGCTAAATGGCTAAAATACCTTAATTATTTTTTTTCAAAAAATTATACATCAAAATTAGTTCTTTAAAAAATAAAGAACAACCAATACAAATTAATAAAGAAAAGGTTAGGTGTTTTATTTTGTGAAAAATATTTTTATAATTAAAAAATATACTAAGGATAAATTAGTAACAGACTTGTTTAAGAAAACTTGAATAAAAATCAATTGCATACTTTATTTTACCTTCACTTTTAGCATCTATAATTTTGTAATTGACCAACCATGTTTGATATGGAAACTTATTAATGTAAATAAATCCAATTTGAATAAAAATCAATTGCATACTCAATTTAGTCTTCACTTTTATCATTTGTAATCTTGTAATTGAATTACTTGGAAACTTATTAATACAAAGAAATCTAATTTGAATAAAAATCAACAGAATTGCATAACTTATTTTTACCTCCACTGTTATTATGAGTAACTTTGTAATTGACTTACCTTGTTTTGATATGGAAATTGGATGTAAAGAAACACAATTTGAATAAAAATCAATTGCATAACTAATTTTACTTTCACTTTTTTCTAGTATAAATAGGAGGTTAGTATTGGGCTATTGGCATAACCTTGTCCATCTTCCTCTAATATTTTTGGGTAATCTTTTGTGTTTTGGGATTTTGGTTTTAGAATAATTTTAGATCTTATGAAGCCAATACTTGAATTCAAACTTAAAGTAAGTTGTTTATTTTCTTGATGGTTTAAAGTTCTTTAATTTTATCTCTTTGATGTCGTTTAATATTGTTGCTTCTCTTTGCCTAAAACTTGCATCATATGTTTAAATGGTTATTTTTGGGACTCGTCTCATGCTAAGGTCAGAAACAAAGTTAAGAATTTTAGTTTATAAATTTTGATTCAAAATTCTTTTTGTTTTTATGAATTATAAAAATAATAATTGTACATATATATTTTAATACAAATAACACTTTGAGTTTTTTCCCAACCTGTAACTACATTGGATTTGAGAGGCCTTTGAGAAACGCCACTAAGCCATGCTGAGAAATAAAGATGACTAAATTTGTAAGCTACACTAAGGAATAAAGGAGGAGTAAGAATTTTAATGTATTGAGTTTAACTTTAGATTTCTATCACTGATAATTTGTTTCTTTTAAACACATTTTCTTATTTAATTATACTTTAATTTCAATCATAATGAGATATTTATATCAACATAAATACTTTTAGACAATTAATTTTTCATATATTTGTTTTCAATTTCTTATTTAATTATACTTTAATTTCAATAATAATGAGATATTTATATCAACATAAATACTTTTAGACAATTAATTTTTCATATATTTGTTTTCAATTCTTCAAACAACATCAACCCCTTTTCTTCTCCCCTTAGAGAAAATTGTTCCTTTGTTGCAAGACTATTTTCTGCAGCAAGTGTTTAATTATAAGGATTCATAAGTTTAATGTGGAGTGTAAAATGCTTTTACTTCGCCTCTTCCTATGGAACTAATTCCCCCCCGCCCCTTCCCAAATTCAAAGGATTTCAATCCATAATGATGTTTATTTCCTTTTTTTCTTTGTTGTAACATATTTTGGGGTTCAATTCGAACATTCATAATACCTTATCTTGTTAGGTTTTAATAATCATGTAATGTATTTGTATTACCGTAAAACTGTTCGCTATTATACTGAGTTTATAGGAAGGGATTTATGTTGTGCCTACTTATATATGTTGTATGTGTTAGCGGAAACAAGTCTCATGAAGTAGTTAAGGAAGAAGAAACCTCCTCAGATGATTGATACTAGATCTCAATAAACATTTCAGCACCTAAGAGTTGATTTGTAACTACCCGATTCCTCGAGTCATGATGGCGCCTAATATAATCCACTAGTAGGCAAGCCAACCCGTATCCCGGAACTACAAGTGATGGGATTGAGGGAAGAAAACTAAACTCAAACTAAAACAATAAAAGGAATCATAGATGAAGAAGTAGAAGCAAGCCAAAATATATATACAAATAAGAGATCCCTTCTATAACCTGGAAGTCACATGTACAGAGCTACTAACAAAATGAGTACAAGTCCCAAAAATGGACCACAGAAACAAGACATTCTCAAAAAGTAAAATACAAGTCAATATACATAGATGGACTGGTATAACACAAAACGCCAAGTGCTCACCCCCCATCTCCGGATCACACTGGTTCAGGCTCGATGTCAACGTCGGTAGCTGGTGCTGGGACCTGCATCACGAAATCAAATGCAGAGTGTAGTATGAGTACCAAAATAAAAGGTACCCAGTAGGCCCCATAGGCCGACTGAGCAAGAAAATCAAAAGTAATATGAAATGCGAGAATCTTAAATACTACCAGAAATAGGAATAAGAAATTTAACAGGTATGCACACGAGTGTACTAACACACAAAGAAAAGGACAATAAATAATTAAATCTGGGCTCCCATAAACACGACGGGTACACTCGTGCGCAAGTTAAAAGAAAAACCCGAGTACACTTCCATAAGCTCGACAGGTACAATTAAGAGCTTAGAATGGAATAAGAGCACCCGACGAAGTTTCCAAGATTTACACAACTTTCCGCGGACTTGAAACGAACAAATAAATATGCCTGAAGCTCATCCAGAACTTATAGGGGTTAAGGACTTGAACTGAATCGAAGATGGAGGATCAAGGACATGATTCGAGATTTAGAGTAACCGAGAACTTGAACCAAGGCTAAGGATAATCATGGACTTTAACCACGTATAAATATTACCAAGGACTTGAACCGAGGTAAGAGAAGCTATGGACTTGAACCAAGCTATAAAGAGCGATGGACTTGAACCACGACTACAAATTGTGGTGGACTTGAACCACGCCCGGTGGAGTGAATTGGGGAACTTGAACCACGAATAGAGGCGAATCGGTGGCCAACAAATCATCATGGGGAGAACCCCCAATCCGAGTGCCATCAATAAATCACTCTAGCCTGAACCATATCCAAATAGAATTGACGATTAGCTTCCACACCAAGAATCAGAGACACTGAAATCGACCGAAATAGGGATTTATCGATACATGTTTCCAACAGTGGTGTTACAGCCTAGCTAAGGCCCAAACTATTAGACTCAGTTCTGCTGTATCACCCTACAGGGAGCTAAGTTGTCTGAAGCGGTGTTGAGGAGATTGAAAAGCCTAACGGTTCCAAAAGGATGCAAGTCTATGGAAATAACTAGCCTAAGCCTATACTCAGGCTAAACATGCTCCAACAATATTCAGGAATCACAAATAAGGCTCACCACAAGGTGAGGATGATAAACAAATACAATAAACAAGCTTCAACCGTCTGAAATACCCGAAAAGTAGCCTAAGGCATGGATTCTAGGAATTTAGTATGATTAACAACCAATTCAACCTCAAATTCATACAAATCAACATACAATTACTTAATCATGCTCAGTCTAAGGAGAGGGAACACGTAGCCTACCTTTATCGTGGATGCTCCAAATCATGTTACCAGAGATTTTCCCTGGCGTAGAGTCTTAGAATGCTGTCACACTATAAAAAATAGAATCATTACGCCAATACGGTCATTTTGACACAAAAATTGCATTTTTCGGAGATGGGCCTAAAATCGGTTCAAAATGGAATTGTGGGACCCACATCAGTAATCCTGAAATTGACTCTTTGAAGAGGTTCATTTTACCTTCCCGAACTTAGGTTCCAAAACAAAACATAATTTGGGGCTCGAAACAACCCGGAATCCTCCCAAGCATTTAAATAACCATTAAAGCTAAAGAAGGAGAGAGGACTACAACTAAAACTCAAAAATTACCTCAAACGGAGGCCCCTCTCCCCTACAGTCCCCTAGCACTCCAATGCGTAGCCATGCCAATTTCGAGCAACCCATCCTTTGAATTACCCAAAACAGAGCTAAAATGAGAGAGAAATCGCATTTAGAAAATGAGGGGTGAATTCTGATTTTCATCTTTAAATAATGGCAGATCTATTCGCTAAAAGGACTTCTGGTTGCTGAAAAAAGACATTTTCTGGTAGCTAAAAGTCCGCACCATATATCAGATTTTTCTATTTTTTTTCAAAGTCTCCGAACGAAACCTTGAGATTCATTCGAGACAGGATAAAAAATAAACCAGATATGCTACCCCACTAAATTTGACATTGCGGACTCAGTGGAATTGTCGGATTCCCATAAAAATATTGCTATGATAGAAATACCCCCTCGGGACCCATTAGGCCCAAAACTCAACTTTTCGCCTAAATACCCAAAAATCAAAAAGAAGATCTTAAGACCCGAACGAAATGACTCTGAAATGCTTAACTGCATCAACGAAGTACTGGATGATGATCCTGGATGCAGGCCAAATGGCATCAGTACATTGAATGTACGAGCATGCGAGGGGAATTCTAAAAAAAATGTAAGCTTGACTGGAATCTGAAAGAAATATTTACCTCAGCTTTACTGAACTCATGGATACTCAACTCAATGCAGAAATAAATAAGCAATAAAGATACAGTTTATATAAAGCATTTAAACAGTAGATAACATCTCAAAGTATTGGAAAATACTATAATATCTCAGTTGTATATAAGAATGCAAAAAAATAAACTTTTTTTGGGAGATTATCTAACCGAAAACCATCACTATGAGCTATGTGATGATACAACGTTTCGCCTACGCTGCCAGAACTGTCTTATAACTTGTCGGGATATAAAATACCTCAACTAAGTGGATCCACTAAGCTATGCTTAAAAGTATTAAGAAATCATCTAAATAGTATGAACCTTTCTACCCACGTTGGCTACATGATTTATGGAGACTTGAGTTATTATGAACTCGTCCCCTTATCGGTGCTCAATACTACTCCAAAAATATACTCAACTCATATGTTTAAAAACATAACTCTTTCTATGTGGTTTGAGATTATTACACAAAAACTAGCTCAAAATCTCTCTTGGAAATCAATGTTTCATCTCTTGTTTAAATGTGAAAACATTTACTCTTTGGGAATACTTAGTTCGCATATAATATTTTAAAGAAAATGAACTTCTTTCTTAGTCTTACTCAACTCAATGCTAAATATAAAAACAAGTTTAAAACATTTGTAAAAGACTTTAAGAACTCTCTAGACTTGGCTCGTAACTTTACTTGAATTTGAATTTATGGATTCAAGGATATAATTCATGTTTATGGATGATTTCTAGATTTTTAGAAGTCATTCAGAGTAGCTAGAATCGATAGGAAGTGTTAGTACACTTTAGAAGGACTCGGATGGGCTAAATGGTAAAAAACGGTGGGGCAGACGTCATGGGCACACCAGCCACTAAAGTTCAGAGACACAAATCTGGTGCACTGCTGGCGCGCCGCCCCAGACCTTTTGGCACATCGGGGGCGCGTGGCCTCAGCCTCTCCCCTGAACTTCCACACTAATTTTTCAACTCATTTTCTAATCTTAATTCGATTAAATTCGATTCTTTTTCTCAATTCCTCTTTAGATTCAAATTCCCAAAACATGTACACAAGAATCTAACGCAAAACAACTCTAATAATAGACATAATTATCTAAAGAAACTCATCAATCTCATCCAAATTCAAGAACGAGAGAAAATTCAAGAACACCAATCAAGAACATCAAACTTTCAACTTTTTAGGACGGATTCAAGCTGAAATAAGATGTTTGGTGCGTGAGTGAATGAACCCAATGCTATGTGAAGTCACATACCTCTTTAGGGATCAACCCTTGGCAAAATCCGCAACGAAACCTTCAAGAACTTGACGAAATCTTGACCTTTTCTCCTCCTTTCTCCTCCTGAGTTCTTTCTCTAAAAACCCTAGTGTGAAATTTGAGTGCGTAAATTGAACCAATTCAGTTTAGACCCCTAATTAATTACTAAAAAAGAAATAACTTAATTGGGTAAGGAAAAGACAAAAATACCCCTCTTAAATCCGGGTAACTTTCCTTAATTGGACAGCCCAACTTTAAACGGGCATATCTTCCTCATACAAGCTCGAAAATTAACAAACTCAGTGGCGTTGGAAAGAGGATTTAAGACCTTTCATTTGATATCTTATTGGCCACCTAACCCATCATGAACTGAGAGTTATGGTTGTTTGAAGTTGACCCAAAACTCATACTTAACATAACTTTGCCAAATTTCAGATTTTCATTCTTTCCAAAAATGGTTCTTTCTAATTCTAGCTCTCTCAAATAGCGGGGTGTTACAATTCCAGTCAATACTAAATTCATTCCTAATGATTCACTTTACAAACTTATAATTTTTAACTTATTCGTCAAAAATAAAAAATCAATTCAAGTCAATAATATTTTTTTCAAAAAATGAATTAGCGAACTATTAAGTTATGATAAGAATAGAAATAAATAGAAAAGACCTTCAAAGTACAAAGTCATGTTTCAGTTGAATTGTATATGTGTTTCTTAGTTTATGCACATGAGTTGGTGGGCTAAAATTTTCTACTTTTCTGACATGATTATTAACACGATCCAATATTCGCATGTCGTGAGGGCACCTATGTTCCCAAATGATAGGTAAGCCAACTCAATAGTTATTACCAATTTAACTAAATAATTAAGGTAAAAGGAAAAAAAAAACAAGTAGAATACCTCAGATACCAAGTCTTTCATTAGTATGAATTGCGGAAAGATAACCGAAAATTTTTCTGTCACAAGTGCAAGAGCATCTAAAATATAATACAACTCTAAATAATATGACAAGTCTAGACATAAGAAATATCCTATTAGAATATCAATACAACCTATTAAATCAAGATAGATGAAAGTGTGGGACGAAGAATATCAAAGTAGTGTGTCACAACTCCAAGATAATCCAAACTCTGACACAAAGCTCCAAGAAATGCGCTAGAATTTGAAACTCAATCTGAACCATAAAAGAGTGCAACAAGTGTAGTATGAGTACGAAACCACGTGTACCCAATATATCTCATAGACCGATAACGAAGAAATAGTGACAGGAGTTACAAGAAAATCATCCTTAAATTTTTATTAAGTCTACATTATACATATCAGTCAAGTTTCATCATATAAGGATAATGAAATATCACGCAATGTCCAACCACCAATAAGGAACATAATCAACAAGAATGAAGAATGTAATGAGATACAATGCAATGTGACACCATAAATGATATGCCTCAGATGCCAAGTACACTCTAAACCGTATATACTTGATACTACTCAGAAATACATTGAGAGTTCATGACCCATGGGGGACTCGCGAAGTCCATTTACCGACACGGCTGATCTCAACACACTATCATAAAATCAAACAATTTCCACACGGACGATATCCATGTGCCCAAATTATAATCTTAACATCTCACAATCCCAGTACGGATGATCTCCACGTGTCTGTGCGGACGATCTCAACACACTATCATAAAATCAAACAATTTCCACACGGACGATCTCCACGTGCCCAAATTATAATCTTAACGTCTCACAATCCCAGTATAGACGATCTTCAGGTTCCCAACTTATACACAATCTCATGTCATTACATGTGCACAATATGATTTCAATAAAAGGGGATGATTATGCATCTCAATCAATCAAATATCAATATGATATATAATCACTTCAACTATCACAAATATGTGGGTTCAATACAGAAATACAATCATACAATAGAATTCAAATCAATAATACATCAACTAATGCATATATGCTTTGACATTCTCAGATTTCAATCCGCATTATATAGTAATAAACTTTCCATTTATAACACCGGTACTTGTACCAAAGTTCGTCACACCATTAGTACGATACCCCCATCTTTCACCCTTACCCATTGTCTATACCCTTTTTTAATCTTTACTTAGGAAAACTTCCCTCAACGAAGTTTAGGAAGTCTTAACATACCTTGAATGTCGAACACATGTCGCGAATCCTCAAGATTTCACCTTTTACATTCGTAAAGCATCAGAACGTTCCCAATCTATCAATTATGCAATATTTGTAAGTAAACAAATCTGTAGACGCACATATTACTATATGTGTAACATCCCAAAAATTTCTAAGTTAAGACTCGAGTCATTCTTTATGGTTAATAATATTTGAACCGAGTGATTCTAATTTTTCTTAGATGTTAAGGTCAATAAAATTCCCCAGCACAAAGTCGAGTTGAAAACTTTTTAAACAATTGAGTTTAACTATGAGATTTCATAGGTCAATTTCAGACGACCATATATTTCAGCACATAAAGATTTAGGTGACTCATAAACTATCAAATTGAAGGTCTCAAAGTCCTGTTTCCAACACCACTAACACCCCATAGAACCTAGTTAGACCTAGCTATTGTTTGATGGAATCTAGTAAGGTGAACTAGAGCCTCACATGTTAGTTTATAGTTGATAACTTGTTTAAATGATGAAAAATGGCTATTTAAGTTAGTATGGTGATTTTAGCGGTCAAACATCAAGAAACGATCATAACGCCCGAAAACTAGTAAGTCGAACCAGTGAGATAAACTAGTGTGTTGTAGGGTCTCGTAGGGGACTTTTGGAGTGTTGTATGGGGGTTAAAGTCAAGGTAAATGGTTCCTATACTTAGATGGAAATATTTAGGGGTTAAACATCCGGATACGACCCCCCAAGGACCAGCCAAGGGGTCCTTGAGGAGGACCCCCAAAAATAGTCCCCAAATCTGTCAATTTTGGTAACCTATGGAGGCCATTTACGCTCAGTAGGTCAACCTACGCCCCGTAGGTCATGGGTGTAGGTCAGGACTGCACTCCCTTCAAAATATGAGCCCCATTTGCAAATGACGGAGGCCACTTACGGCCAGTATCTCCACCTACGGTCCGTAGGTGGAGGGGCGTAAGTGCTGCCAGTTTTGGAGCTTTAGTTTTTATGTAGGTGTTTAGGGGTTAGTTTAGTGACTAGTTGAGGGGTTAGGAGGGATGATTAATTAGTTAATCTACCTCTTATAAATATTTAATAGACCCTAAACTAATCACTTTTACCCTTACATCTAAAGACCCCTAAAATCCTCTCCAAAAATCATCTCTCTAGAATTGAAGAACAAGAGAAAGTAGAGAAGAGAAGAGGGCAGTGGCTTAGGTCGATTTTCTCCATGGATTCAAGCTTAGTTTAAGGCTGTGATTGAAGGTATGTTAAACTTTTCATCTATGGGTTCTTCCACACATAGAGTCCCCTAGAAATCCCCAAGATTTGTGAAGAAGAACCCCAAATAAGCTTGGGTTACTTCCAAAACATGGGTTTTAGATGAGTATGATCCCAAACGGGTGGGTAATACTTTTCTATGATGATTTCAGTGTTGATTCATTTTATTATGAATAATATATGAGAATTCCTTGATTTACCCTAATTTTCAAAGTATGTGGGTTTGTGTCTTTTGATGAGGAATTGATGATTCTTACTAGATTCTCTTGGATTGTTGTCATGAATGGGACTTATTCAAGAATAGGAATATGAAATCATGAATAGAACTAGACTTAGGTATGTATGATAGAACAAGAATCAAAATGGCTAGAATTGGGACTTTTATGAATTATTCTTAGAATTGGTTATGGCTAAGGCTTGTGACTAGTATGCATTGTGATCTAGTTTAGAGTAATGATTGTGGAGTAAAATTTGAATGTAGGGCTTGAAGTAATAATGTTTATCACTAGGGCTTAAAGAGTAAGTCTAAAATGATGATATATGTAGGATGTCAAAGGTTAATCACCTTAAATGAATTATGCTTGTTAAAGTAGAATAGCTTGAGGTTGAGTCTCATCACTCCTTCATGGATAGATGAACTATGTAGCTTGGGATGGTAGATCTCATGGTAGCTTGGGATGATAGATCTCATGGTAGCTTGGGATTGAGGAATTAATCTCTCCTAAGGTTAGCTTGAATTAGCATTGATAGGGTGCTTTTCATGGTACCTTGCATTAGCTTAGGAATGGTAGCCTAGGATTGAGGATCTATGCTCTCCTATGGTAGCTTGAACTAGCATGGTTAGAATGCTCTTCATGGTAGCTTGACTTGATTAGGCCGAGACCATTTCATGGTAGCTTAGGATTGACATACCATACTCTCCTAAGGATAGCTTAGGGTTGAGGATTCATACTCCCTTAAGGATAGCTTGCATCTCATTGAATGGTTGCATGGTGGCTAGGTTGGTCCTTGTATCCTTCCTTTGACAGCTTGGATTGTATGATAGTATGTGTTTCCAAGGTAGTAGGTCTAGCATGGTATTATGCTATTCTTTGGTAGACTAGAATGAAATAGAATTTGCATTGAGTAAGCTAGCCTAAAGCAATACTTAGTGTGTGTGGTATTATGGGATGCCCCACATGGATTGCACAAGTGTGCCTTGAGGTTACTTAGGGGTTTAGTTCTCTTATGTCATGAAAACCTAGGTCTTAAGTATGAAGGTGAACTATGACCAAGAATGACCAAAGAGATGTACTTAGCTTAGGTAGTATTATGGGATGCTATCTTGGCCTTGCACAAGTATACTTGGAGGTGGATTCTGAAGTAGTTCACTTGAGTATGAAAGACTAATGGTTGAAGTATGAACTTATGTATGCATTATGTTGACTTATTATGATATGATACTTATGTTGGAATTATCTTATGATTATGTTAGTGTCTCTTATGATTATGTCTTATGTTGACTAACCATTTTGAGATGTTTTATGTTGGTATGTTAGCTTTCGTACTTGGTACATTTTGTACTAATGCATATTGCCTACATTCTAATCAAATGTAAGGTATTGGAGATTGAGTGCTTTGGAAGCTAGGTTTCTAAGGCGTTTGAAGACGTGAAGATTTGGTGAGTCCTCATAGCTTAAAGTACAAGCCCCTATGTTCCTTTTATGTCTTTTCTTATGTTTTAGACTTTGTATGGGCTGCGTCCCAATGAATTTTATTCATGTTGTTCATAGATGGTTTTGACACATAGACTTAGTAATCACTTCCGCATTTATGCTCTCAAACCTCAACACTATCCATAAGAAGACCAGCCCACATTCTCATCAAATCTACTCTTTCGAGCTAGATACAAAGGTTGAATCTCAAGTTTCACTCTCTCAAGCTGAAACCGACATAACCCACTAACTAAGGATGCCAAATTACTACCTTAGCTCTATACTTCTCTCTCGAACAAGCACAAAACTCTGAAGTATATTACATTAAACATGCAATAATTAAGTTAAACCATAGTAATAACTAAGACCCACTTCAAATTAACACCAAAATTCACTAATTGATAACACCCATTAAGTCAAATGCGACAATTGGTCACATTGTCAAAACCCCAAGGTTAGAATTTTTTGCCAATCATAGTAAAAGGATGAAATTCAATACCTGGCACGTTTTCCATAGCTGGGTAAATGAAATTCGATAATCAAAAGTGAATAATATCTTCTCTATTACAAAACCCAATTGAAAGACCTTGCTAAGATTTCTTGAAATCCACAACAACAGTATTTTTCCTCTCTATCTTTTGTTCCTCACAATTTCTGAATGCTTTCTCTCTCTTCCAAAAATCAATTTATACAAGTGTGAGGTGTGGCTTTTTGGGGCCAATCGGCGAGGAAAGTTGGGCTTCGCCGACCGTTCGGCAACTCGTCGATCGTCCTTTCGTCTCGCCTTCTTTCTTCACATCTTCTTCGTCTAACCACTGTAATTTTTTGTGATCCAGATCAGGATCGTCGTTTCATTCTGCGATGCGCCCTTTTGTCTTTTACTTCGCCCATTAGCATTTAGCTGGACCTCCATCACTACTTTTGGCGACATGGTCGTCCTTCGCCGATGCAGTCGGCGTCACGCCGAATGGAACTTCTATTCGCTGAAGTTACTCCTATTTCAGGTTCAGTTTTCTATAAATTTAGGCGATAGAGGAGCAACTTGGCAATTTTTCGAGTTATATCGGCGATCATCAGGCTTGTTTTTGTTCTTCTCTTTTTTAGCTTGTGTTGTCCTTATTGCCCATTTCTGTTCTAGCTTTGTTCCTCAATCCATATATCTGAAAATCAACGATTTATCATATGTTATTGGCACAAATTAAGCATTTGAGGACACTAAATCGATGTAGACAAAACCGTAAATGAGTCCAAATCTCGGACTCATCAACACCCCCAACTTAAACTTTTGCTTGTCCTCAAGTAAAACTTAAGTTCAACAGTTCAAAAAGGATGTCTCAAACAGTTCTACAAAAGATGTGCACTCAAAGATTATGAAGTTCACAATACTTGCTTCAAATGCAAGTTCAAACTCAACAAAGGTACTCAAATGTCCTTACAACCAAGATGATTCCATATTCACACACAATTCTTCAACAATTTATAATTTTGGATAACATACAACTCTTACACTCACAAAGATGAACACATGCATGACTTCACCCATAGGTTAGCCCTTATTTTCCAATCAACATTCGTTTCGGCTTACTCAAGATCAAAAAGGTCTTTTCAAGGCTTGTAACGGGGCTGAGTGTAAAGGTATGGTCATTTAGGCTCAGTGGCTGCTATCCTCATGAAATGTGGTGTGAACATCACTTTTCTTCCTTTCCTTCAACTTTTTTGCTCATGCTCAAAATTCATCCCATTTTTCACTTCCCATGGAATACCGGACACCCCATTTCTTTTGCAACTTTCACAATTTTATTTCACAACTTTTTCATTCTTTTTCTTTTGCTTTATTCTTTTCTTTCTATTTTTTTTTATATGGAGGGGTTCCATTTTTTTCAAGTCCATGGATTAAGGAGGACTTCTTCACACTACTTGATTTACCTTCTCTTTTCACCACACCCCCAACTTAGGCCTTGGCTATTCAAACAAATCACACTTCATGAGGATTATGGGTGAATGGATAAAAAGGGGTCACATTTGCTCAAGTTTCTTCCAAGAAAAGGGTAAGGCTCAAAGGGGGTTCAAGAAAAGTTCACACATCTCACAAGGTTGGCCACAAAAGAGGTATATTGTCAAATTGTTTCACTCTTCAAATTTTTTGCCTAAGATCATTTCAAGAGCTTGCATCACTTAGTCAACCGGACCAACGGGGTAAATTCTAGGTGTCATCACACAAGGTTCACGGTAAGCTCATCGCACAAGGCATTGGCACCAATATCAAATGAGAGTTTGCACTTTCACCAGTGTGCAATGTTCATTAAAAGAGACTCCATTCGATAACTGGCTAGTCACAAAGAGATGCAAAAAGTTCACATATTGTCTATGCAACTTCATTTGGCTTCATCGTAGCTGCATGTTCATATTTGTTCGATTAAGAGCACTATTCAAGTTATCGGTATAGATCATAACAGATACTCAAATAATTTTTTCGAATGAGCAAGGGGCTCATTGACCAAACACCTACTCCCACCAAAAGCATCCAACATTGTTCCTAATGTGAGTAGAGAATAGACAATATCAAAAATGAAAAATAAAGATAAACTACTGGTATGTAAATACGCAGAGTAATGTGGCAAGGAATCTTCACTAGGCGCCCATTCGGCAAAAAATTATACAAGTCATCGAACTGCTTGGCGATTGGCCCAATTGTCTGGATATCGCCATTATTTCCAGTATGTAACCCATTCTGAAAGGGGGCGAAAAGTCAGACTTGAAGAAGTTCGCCGAATAAGTCGGCGCTTCGCATAATGGTCTTGCAACATCGCCAAAAGATCCCTTGGGTCAGGCTATCAGAGCTAGGACAGAAGGGTGGGGAAAGTTGGGTCACCCAATCACTTCGGTGATTCACCGAGTTATGAAGATTCCCCACCTAATGTTCTAGTATCTCAGCCCCATTTTTAATGTCTAGAAGGCAACTATGTCGGGCTCGCCGAACAGCTTCGGCGATCCGCCGATGGAGTCTTTACTTTGCACAATTGCTTGCACCTGCACAACCAATGCACATTATTTGAAATACTAACACTTGGGTTGCCTCCCAAGAAGCATCTTATTTAACGTCATGGCACGACATGGAAATTCTCTCAAGCATCTTCCAGATACACCACCTCAATAAGACAAATCTTCTGGCATTCACCAAAGTACAACTTCAAACGTTGCACAATCACTTTGAATGCAGGTCCCTCTTTACCTTCGATTTCAATGGCACCATTTGTGAACACCCGTGTTACTCAAAATGGACCTGACCATTTGGATTTGACCTTTCCTAGAAAGAGTCTGAGTCCAGAATTATATAGTAACACCCAATCTCCAACTCAGAACTCCCTCTTAAGTATTCTAGAATCATGCCACTTCTTCATCTTTTCCTTGTAAAGAGCTGAACTTTCATAAACCCTGAACCTGAATTCGTCCAATTCATTTAGTTGATCTACTCTCTCTTTTGAAGTATTTGCCCAGTCCAGATTTAGAGCTTTTAATGCCCATAATGCTTTGTGTTCCAATTCAACCGGTAAATGACAAGATTTTCTGAAGACTAGCTAATACGGAGACATGCCGATTGGTGTTTTGTATGCGGTGCGATACGCCCACAGATCATCATCAAGATTTTGAGACCAATCAGTCCTATTTGCATTCACTGTCTTGGCAAAGATACTCTTGATCTCCCGATTCGACACTTCAACTTGGCCACTCGTTTGGGGATGATACGGAGTTGTTACTTTGTGTTTCACTCCATATTTGCTCAATGCAGATGCAAAAAACTTGTTGCAAAAATGGGATCCCCCATCATTAATAATAGCTTGAGGAGTACCAAATCTGACAAAAATGTAGCGTTTTAGGAATTGAACAACATTTCTCCTTTCATTGTTCGGTAGTGCGACAGCCTCCACCCATTTAGAAACATAATCTACTGCCACCAAAATGTACTTATTACCAAACGAGCTCACAAATGGACCCATGAAATATATTCCCCAAACATCAAATAGCTCAACCTCTAAAAAAGGCGTGAGAGGCAACTCATGTCTTTTAGACACTCCACCTTGTTTTTTACATTGAGTGCACTTCTTGACAAACTCATGAGCATCTTTGTAAAGGGACGGCCAGTAGTAGCCAATTTGAAGAACTTTAGTAGTTGTATGTACCCCATCATGATGACTCCCAACCAGTGAAACGTGACAAGCATGGAGAATTTCGTTGGCTTCTTCCTCCGGAATACATCTCCTAATGATATGGTCTGCACACTCTCTGAATAAATGTGGTTCATCCCAAAAGTACTTCTTCACGTTGAACAAGAACCTCTTTTGTTGATAGAAGTTCAGTTCTTACGGAATTAATCCACACACCACATAATTAGCAAAATCAACATACCAAGAAGATTGTTGGAGAGTTACCGTGAATACATGTTCTTCGGGAAAGGCATAATTTATATCTACCTCCAGCTCGTCATTTTCCTTGCCTTTCAATCTTAATAAGTGGTTAGTCACTTGATTTTCACACCCTCTTCCATCTTTGACTTCAAAGTCAAATTCTTGCAATAATAGCACCCGTCTTATCAATCTTGGCTTGGCATCCCTCTTTTCCATCAAATAACGTAGTGTAGCATGATCAGTGTGAACAACCACTTTAGTGCTTAGCAAGTATGCCCGAAATTTCTCAAACGTATATACTACCGCAAGTAATTCTTGTTCTGTAACTGTGTAGTTACATTGAGCACCGTTTAGAGTTTTGCTTGCGTAGTAAATGGGGTGAAATAGTTTGCTGCGTTTTTTCCCCAACACAACACCTAATGTCGTGCCACTTGCATCACACATCACTTCGAAGGGTTCCGACCAATCGGGACTAATGATAACCGAAGTGGAGATCAATTTTTCTTTCAAATACTTGAAGGCCACCATGCACGCATCATCAAAATGGAATTTCACCTCCTTCTCCAAGAGTTTGCATAGAGGGTGTGCAATTTTTGAGAAGCCTTTGATGAACCTCCGGTAAAAGCCGGCATTCCCCAAGAAACTACAAATACCCTTCACCAAAATTGGTGGTTGTAACTTCTCAATCACTTCAATCTTTGCTTTATCAACCTCCAGCCCTTTTTGTGACCAAAAAATATACCTTCCCTAACCATGAAGTGGTATTTTTCCCAATTTATGACCAAATTTGTCTCAACACATCTTTGAAGAACTTGTCCCAAGTGTCTTAAACATGCTTCAAAAGTATCACCCACAACCGAAAAGTCATCTATGAAGACTTTCATTGAATCTTCCACCATGTCAGCGAAAGTAGATAGCATGCAACATTGAAACGTTGCCAGAGCAATACATAACCCGAACGACATCTGTTTGAAAGCAAAAGTTTTGTATGGGCAGGTGAAGGTGGTTTTCTCTTGGTCTTTCGGAGCAATGGAGATTTGATTATATCTGGAGTACCCATCCAAAAAGCAATACCATCCTCTTTCTAAAAGTTGATCAAGCATTTGATCCATGAAGGGCATGGGAAAGTGATATTTTTCGGTCCATGAGTTTAACTTTCGGTAATCGATGCATACTCTCCATCCAGTTACTGGTCTCATAGACACAAGCTCCCCCTTTTCATTTGGGACTACTGTGATTCCTTCCTTTTTCGGTACACATTGTACCGGACTTACTCACTTTCTATCCACAATAGGGTAGATCACACCTGCATCCCACCACTTTATTATCTCCTTTTTCACCACCTCTTGCATCAGTGGGTTCAATCTCCGTTGATGTTCAACACTCGGCTTACATTCACTATCAAGTTGAATTTTGTGAGTGGAAATGCAAGGAGGAATGCCCACTATGTCAGCGATCGTCCAACCTATAGCTTTGGTATGTCTTCTAAACATCTCAAGAAGCAATTTTACTTGCCATTCAGGCAAATCAGCTGCAATGATTACAGGTAAGGTGTTATTTGCCCCCAAGAAAGCATATAAGAGATGAGATGGAAGCACTTTCAAATCAAGCTTCGGTGGTTCTTCCGTTGATGGCTTTGTGGGACGACTTTCTCAATTTTTTAGATCAATGTCCAGCTTCAATGGAGTCTTTGAATATTCCCCTATGTCTGAAAGAGAAGCTACTACCTCTTTGTAGCCTTGAACTTCGAACTCATCATAGTTAGCAAGCACGGCCTCAAGTTGTTCACTCATACACATCAAATGGCTCACACTAGCCACCGCCTCATCAATAACATCAATAGTAGAGACCACGTGAATGTCGCTTGGGTGCTTTATTGACTTACAAACATAAAAGGTTACTTTATCTTCATTTACCCGGAACTTTAGTTCTCCGCTTTCAACATCCACCAATGCTCTCCCGGTTGCCAAGAATGGTATTCCCAAAATGATGGGAATTTCAGCATCGAGAAGGACAAAATCAGTCGGGAAAATGAATCAGTTAACCTTTACCAAGATGTCATATAGTATCCCCGCAGGATGTTTAATTGATCGGTCTGCCATAAAGAGTCTCATAGTTGTGGATTTTGGTTCACCCAACCCAAGTTGTTTATAAATTGAGTATGGCATTAGATTGATGCTTGCTCCTAAATCACATAGGGCTTTGGTAAATTGGAGACTGTCGATGGTGCAAGGGATGGTGAACGTTCCGCGATCTTCTTTCTTTTTTATCAGCTCCTTAGTCATAATTGCACTGATACTATGAGAAACTTTGATTGTTTCAAAGTTCAAGCTTCTTTTTTTTGTGACTAACTCCTTCATAAACTTTGCATAACCCGGCACCTCCAACAATGCCTCCACTAGAGGGAGATTAATCGATAATGTCTTGAACACAGATAAAAATTTCTTGAACTTCTCATCCTCATTCTTTTTCTTAAGGCGTTGGGGAAATGGATGAGGTTTTTGGGTACAGGTTGCACTATTCTTGGGATTGGACTGCTTTTTTCCACATCTTTTTATGACCCTTTGGCAATGCTTTGATGAATGGGTATTTGTTGTTCCTCCATACCTTTGTCTTCTTCATGCACTTGAGCTTCGTTTTTTCCCATCACATCGCCTACCGCTACCTTTCCACTATGAGTAACCACAGCTAGACCCCTATCACCATTTCCGCTCATCATATTTGGTTCCAATTGTCTTAACAGTAAACTCAACTGACCTTCAAGTATCTTGATTGCATCGGCGTAATAAGTTCACTCTATTTTTCAATGATGAAAAATTGGCTTTCATCCCTTTTAAAAAATCATCTGAACCTTCAACTTTGTCAAGGATGCGTGACAACAAATCATTCACCCGGGGACTACTTTCGACTTTGGGCTCTCACTCGATTGAGTGTGGTTTTCTTCATGGTCATCCTCTCTTCTCCAATAATCACTTTTTATCCCATTCTTGATAGTATCTTATTTTCTCTTCCTCTTTGTGAGAGTTCCAACCTTGATTCCCATCTTGCTGTAAATAGCGTGGGTGGAAACCCTCTTCGTATCTCTTGGAATTCCAACCTTGATTCTCCCTCGGCTTTGAATAACCATAGGAAGAACCCTCTTAAACTCTAAACACTACACTTTCTCCCTTGGGCTTTCTCACATTCTCCAACACATGCTCTTGTAGTAGCTCCAGTTGGGCCAACATCTTCTTGATGTTCTCATCCCTTTCTTTTTCCTTATCAATTTGGTCTTGAGTCATTCTAAAACAAAAAGGGGAAACTTGATCTTCTTGAGTGTACCAAGCTTGATTTATTTTCGTCATGTCATCGAGAAGACATAAAGCCACCTCAAATGATTGCAACATTATTCTTCCTCGAACCAATTGATCAACCACTCCTTTATTAACCGAATCAAGACTCCGGTAAAAATATTGAAGTAGCAAATCATTTGGTAGCCCATGAGTTGGGCATTAAAGTAGGATTTTCTTAAACCTCAACCACGTTTCATGGATGGGTTCACCCTCCAATCGCTTAAAACCGTGAATGGTATCCCTGCGTTTCATCATCCTCGACGGAGGAAAGAATCTTGCATTAAATGTCGTGATAAGCTCATCCCACGATATGATAGAATTTTTGGTAATTCAGACAACCACGTGCTAACCTCCCCCGTTAGAGATAGTGAAAATAACATGAGACGAATTGATTCTTGTGGCACATTCTTGAATGAAAATAGGTTGCACACATCTATAAAATTCCTTGTATGATCATGTGGATCTTCATGAGCCAGCCCACCATAAAGTCCCTTCATTTTGAGGAGATAAAGAGTTGTGCTCGTGAACTCAAATATTGCATTCTCATCAGTTGATGGTAGGAAAATTGCACCCATTTCACCCTATTAGGTTGGGTTGTATACACTATTAATATCATCGATACCATCTAGGTGACCTGCTTGGCTACCATTCACCTCTTCTTCACTCATTCTTACTTCTATTCAGCCCAATCAACACTAACACAATGCGCTCTAAATCGATTCAAATACAGCCGACAAACTCACACATGTAACTTCTATAAAGGAACTTTAAACAATTTTACTCACCCGCAACAACGCCATTTTGATTAACGTTTCAAAGACATTTTGTAACAACCCGACTTTTCGAAACGTATAAATTGACTCATATCTTCGTGGAAAGACCAAGAGGGTGGTAATAAATTAAGAATGGTGTGTTATGTGATATTTTAAGTGTTCAAGTGTTGTATCTCAAGTTTTGAAGTTAGGTAAGTGGAAAAATAAAAGTTGGCGAAAGTTACCGTAAATTCCTTTTTAAAGATTTGTCTGAAATTTGGGTCAATGTTTCGGACGTTTTCTCCCAATATATTACGAGTTATGGTGTCCACGACCTATTGAATCGAAGGTCTACGAGTCTAGTTTCCAACGCATCAAACCGTTCGTTCATACGACTTCAGAATAGAGAGATATTTGCGTTTTTGTGGGACTGCGCAAGCAGGCACGTGAGGTGGGGCCCTAAGTCGGTGGAATGTTACATATATCTTCTTCTTCGACCTTTTTATTCATTTTAAAGCTAAAAACCAGAGAAATTAGAGAAACCCATTTCTAGGATCAAGTGAAGTATAGATTTTCTCGACTTAAGTCCTTGACCAAAGTTGTTCTACGCGTTGGGCTCATCATCGTGGTATAATTTGTTTTATCGATTGTGTAGCATATCACACTTTAGTGTTGGGACAGCAAGG
>JAJOOO010001154.1:0-35509 GCA_029582685.1 Solanum piurae | reverse complement strand
TTTTTTAAAAAGTTTTAATTTTTTTTCCATATAATTTATCAAGTCAAAACAATATCCTTCTTCATCAATACAAAACAAACTTTAAAAAAATAAAAATAAAATTAAATGCAATAAATACAAAAAACTATTAGATTTTTTGAAGAAAATAAAATAAAATTGAGGTTCTTTTGACTTGGATAAATTATGGTGAAAATCTAGAAGAGGTGAGGTTTTTATTTCATCCAATAAGAGAATGACAAATAATAAATATTTTTAAAATGAAATAAAGTGAGGGTAGTTTGTTTTAAGAGTATACGTGAGTCAAAAAAGTGAATGGAATGATACTTTTAAATCAAAAAAATAGTAGAAGGGTATTTTTAGACCCAAAGATGGATAAAGAGTATTTTAAAACTTTTTCTTATAATTTAGGGATATTTTTTACCCTTTTTCATAGTTTAATAAGATAAAAAAATTTACTAATATAAAAATAACACTTTTGATTTTAAACCTTTCAAGTAAAATCTTTTATGTCCAATTGATCAAAATGTTGTGTATAAGAAAATGTAAATATCTTTTGAATCTTATAATTTTAAAAATGTTATATCATTGACTCCAAAAGATTCATTACCCATAAAATGAGATTGATTGTTATAATATATGACACCTATATAAAAATACGTACTCCCTTGTTCAAATACATTCAATTCAAATGTTTGAGAGTTAAGTTTTATTATATATATATATAAGCGTAAATTTAAATTATTATTTTTTATAGAAAATTTACATATTTAAAAATTATATAAAAAATATTTTTTTTCCATTCCTTTTTAGTTGTTATGCTGTGTTTTTTGAGAGTCAACTTAACTAAATTGCAAATCTATATTAGATTACATTAATTCTATATTTTAAAATAAAAATTTAGATATTTAAAAACTATATGAAAAATACTTTAAATTACAACGTTTTCATATCAATATGATGAGAAAATATATGTTAAAATGTTAGTCAAAGTTCATATAGTTTGACTCTAAAAAAGGAAACTATGATAATTAAAAAGGAACAGAGAGAGTACTAAGAGCCCGTTTGGATTGGCTTGAAAAATAATAATTTTTAAGTAAAAAATAAAAGGTCAAACTTAAATGACTTTTAAGTTTAAAAATAAAAAGTATGGGGAGACTTACTTATTTTAAGTTATTTTTAACCTTCTCAAACACTTCCTAACTAATTTTAAGTCATTTTAATTTATTTATTTTAAATTATTTTTATATTTGCCAAACACTTCGAGAAGTCAAAACTGACTTAAAAATAGGTTTGACCAAATTTTAACCCAATTCAAACTCTATCTAAGTCAACTCTCTCAATTTTAACATTGTTTGAGTTGACACAAAATTTAACAAAATAATATAAAGTCTTTTTAAATGTGTACTACAAATTACAACTTTTCCATATCAGTATGATGAAAAATATATTTTAAAATGTTACTCAAAATTCATATAATTTGACTCTCAAAAAGAAAATTATGATAATTAAAAAGAAACAGAGGGAGTACTAAGAACCCGTTTGGATTGACTTTAAAAAAATAATCTTAAGTAAAAAATAAAAAATAAACTTAAATGATTTTTAAGTTTAAAAATAAAAAGTAAAGAGAGACTTACTTTTAGTTTTTAACTTATTTTAAGTTATTTTTTAACCTCTCAAACACTTCCTAACTTATTGTAAGTCATTTTTTGACTTATTTTAAGTTATTTTTTGATTTATTTTAAATTATTTTTATATTTGTCAAACACTTTGAGAAGTCAAAAATTGACTTAAAAGTGAATTTGAGAGGGTGTTTGGATTGACTTAAAAGTTGGTCAAATTCACTTTTAAGTAAGTTTTTTACTTCTGGAAGTGTTTGAAAAATATAAAAAATAACTTAAAATAAGTCAAAAATGATTTATAATAAGTTAGGGAGTGTTTAACAAGGTCAAAAATGATTTAAAATAAGTCAAAAATCAAAAGTAGGCCTCCCCCTCTACTTTTTATTTTTTGAATTAAAAACGGAGTACTTTTTAAGTCAATCCAAACGGATTCTAAGTCAACTCTCTCCATTTTAACACTGTTTGACTTGACATAAAATTTAACAAAACAAAATAAAGTCTTTTAAAATATGTGGTTTAAAACATTATTTGACCACTTATCTGGTCATAAATTATTTCATTAATAAATAAATTTTAAAATTAAATTCAAAATGACAGTTTCTTTTATCATATAAATTGAACAAAGAAATTTAATATCGATTGTTTAAAATATATCATATAAATTGTCAAAGAAATTTAATATTGATAATTTTAAAATATTTAAAAAATAAAAAAATAATCATTTGACTCTCAAAAATCATTAACTAACATAATTAAGATATGGAGTGAGCACTAATTTCACACTCAACACTCTCTTCTCCCAAATACATAACAAAATAGTGTCAAAACCCCACTAGCACAATCTTCAATACAGCCAGCCACAGCCAGGCCATATTAGACTAGTTAGAATGCGTGAATTTCTTAAATCTCTGATGAAAGGATTTTCAACTTTTGATAACTGCCACGAGATTGTTGTGTCTCTCTTCCCCTTTTAGCTTTTTCAGGTTTACAAAAACAAACTTACTTTTCCTTTTTCCTTTTTCATTTTCCTGACTACCATCTGCCACATTATTTTGTCCCTTTCTTTCCATTTTTTCTGCTAAAAAGCATAACTGAGATACCCCATATACCATCCACATTTCAATTTTCAAAAAGATTCAGTCTTTCTGCAGAAATATCACTGATTGTTAGTTTTGTATGTCATTTTGAAGCAAGAAAAGAGATGAAACTACTCATCTTGCTTATACCCATTTGGGTTTCTGTTACTCCTTTGTTGTCGGCTCCAGTTGATGTTACTCCACAGCCTCCAAGTGCCGATCCAGTTCTTCCTACTGAGAAAAGACCCATTTTTCAAATTTCTTCTGATAAGGACGCCCCTTCTCCTGGTAATTAACAATGCAAAAAAAAAACTATCTTTTTTTTTTTATGGATCTTCTTGTTGGGTATACATTGAAGGTGGAATTAGTTAACTTGTGCTGAAGTTAGAAGGAACTTGCAGTTTGATACTTAAATTTGTTACTTCCCTCTTCGTTTTTTTGAACTGATTTGCAGAGCACTTTTGTTTCTTTGAAATTTTCGTTACCCTTTTGATGGCAGACATAATGATGGCTCTCAAGAAAAATTTAAAATTGAAAAGGACCACATTTTCTTCTTTCAATAAGCTAAAGATTAGAAATGGAAAAGGGGCATTTCTCTTTTTTGAAGTTTTAGTTTCTAATCAAAGCTCAACCTCATTGAATCTACTTTTATTTTCAAATCAGGAGTTGCAGAGTTCAAAGTGGTTCACCACCAGGATCTAAATAAGAAGATTTTGATTTCACTTATTGTTGCTTCAACCCTCCTTGCTGGAATTCTGCTGTTTACATCTTGCTTTTGGATATACAGACTGAAAACACGGAAGAAATCCGTCGAACAAGGACATCAGAAAGGAGGTAACTTTGTTATTAAAAGAAGTCACTTTTTTGAAGGATGGTTTGAGTTTCTGTTGGTTATTTAAATTGTTTCATTTTCTGTACCAAGCTTGCACATTGTTTATTTGTTCCAATTTTATGGTGTAGAGCCTGTGAAGGGGCTTTCATGGGGTCCTATAATGGCCAAGTTCCCTTCTTTAAAAACTGTCGGTAAGAAAGGACTAGTTGCTGTGATCGAGTACCAGTCGTTAATTGCTGCAACTGATAATTTCAATGAGAAGAATGCTATAGGAGAAGGTAGATTAGGATGTGTTTATAAAGCTCAATTCAGTGACGATGTCCAAGCAGCTGTTAAAAGAACTCATGGTGGGGATCAGGATGCTGAGAAAGAATTTGAGGTAGTCTGATAGATTTTGACCCAGAATGTAACCATAGTGATAATTATTTTGTGCTAATACAGATATCTGATTGAATTTCAGAATGAGGTGGATATGTTGAGTAAATTTCAGCATCAAAATATTATTTCGCTTCTTGGGTACTGCATTCATAGCAATGCACAATTCCTGGTGTATGAGATGATGCAGAATGGATCTTTGGAATTCCAATTGCATGGTAATAGCCATATCTTTGTCCTGATATAAAGTACAAAAGAAAACAAGTGTATATATGCTATCTACATTGTTATCCATTTTTCATAATTGAGTTGACCTGCGTGATCAGGACCTCCTCGTGGATCAGCTTTGACTTGGCATCTTCGCATGAAAATTGCATTGGATGTGGCTAGGTATGTAATGTTATGATTTATTAGTGCTACCTCTTTCTTTTTTCTCCCTCAGTTCTGTGTTTCCGGAAGTTAATGGTATAGTTATGCTGTTGAAATTGACCAGGGGACTAGAATACCTCCATGAACGCTGTAATCCCCCTGTAATCCATAGAGATCTCAAGTCATCTAATGTTCTACTGGATTCCAACTTCAATGCAAAGGTAAACTAGCAATATAAACACATAGATCTCACTCAATTGCTTCTCCTTTATAGACATTTTGGTATGTTTTGGCTTGTCTGAATCGGTCAGCTTTTACTTTGATCAGCTTTCTGATTTTGGCCTTGCTATAGCTGGATGGAACTTGAGCAAGAGCAATATAAAGCTTTCAGGAACTCTGGGTTATGTGGCTCCAGAGTACCTTTTAGATGGTATGTGAGACTCCCCATTTTATCACAATTTGCTAAATGAAGATGATGTTGATGTTAATTTGTTTGAAGGTGCCTCATCTAGTAGACAGTCCAATTTACTTATCTTGTCTTCTGTTTCGTGTCATAGAAGTGTCTCCCAATAATTATCCTCACTTTGCTCCTCTAAGATTAGAAGAAATTGGTCCCTCCTAGAATTCATATACCCATCTGCAAAAGCATATACAAAGCAGCACCATCATCACTGAGCTCCTGATGTAATTGCTATAGCTACATATTTGATTTATCAACAATTAGATTATATGAAGAAGATAGGCTTCTCTTCTTTTGCTTACGAGATTCTCATGTCTTCACTAGTATGATGACTTTGATTCTCCAAGATACACCTGAACTTCACATTAATGTTTCGACTCTCTTGTGATGACCATTTTACCTTCAAGGCTTCAACATTGTTTCTTTGTCAAGTTGAAGCAAAAGGGAAAGAAATGTTATCTAGTATCTTGAGATTGATATTTAAATGTTAATGTCCAAAAATATATTCCCTGATTAGTTTATTTCAAAAGACAGAGTTCAGTTTTGTATTATTATTGGTTGAGTGCTACCTAGCTTTTGGCTAATTAAGTTGAAGGGGAAGGAAATTGCAGATACAGATCCAGGAAACTCCAATGAAGTTACAAAAGCTCTTACCTAGTCCACAGTACTTTGTATGCTAATGAAAAAGAAATGAATGCTAAATTTCGTTTTTTCTTTTTTCTCAAATTAACAATGTAAATGTTAAATCTTGTTTTTCGCGCTATCCTCATATGAAATAACATCCTAACCAGAAATCTGAAATTAAAACATTTTTGCCTATATTTTTGCTGCGCTTCAGGGAAATTAACTGATAAGAGTGACGTCTATGCTTTCGGCATTATACTTCTGGAGCTTTTGCTGGGGAGAAGACCAGTGGAGAGACTAGAGGGAGCTCAGTGCCAATCTATAGTCACATGGGTATGTTATGCAATAGATAGTCTAATCATACTTGAATGTTTGCTCTAAATCTCTTTGAGATCACGGGATGCTGACGTTTAAGTAATTTTATGTCAAACAGGCGATGCCACAACTAATCGACAGGTCAAAGCTCCCTAATATTGTTGATTCTGTCATTAGAGATGGAATGGACCTGAAGCACTTGTATCAAGTGAGTGCACCTGGATCTTTTGCCAAATTATTACTTTCATTTTACTATTTTAACTTATGGAATCAAAACGGATGATTTGATAGGTTGCTGCTGTAGCCGTGCTATGTGTACAACCAGAACCAAGTTACCGACCACTGATAACAGATGTCCTGCATTCCTTCATTCCCCTTGTACCAATTGACCTTGGTGGGTCCCTGAGAATTGCGGATTCTGCACTATCTATTAGCGCTTAACAAGATGAGTTGCTTCGTTCAAAGTTTACTATAGACCCTGAAGCTGGTAATTGAATGAGCAACTTGACCTTTCCTCTTGTTTTTTTTGCATCTTTTGTTTGTTATTTGTCGAATGCAATTTTTGCTATGAATTTAGTGTAGGACCACTCACCAAAAGAAAATTTATGCTGTGTGTATATAATTGTAAATTTGAGGTAGCAAAAGCTCTGATTTCACTTCAAGTTTTTGGCCTTTCATGGTTGTTTTATTATGTATTAGAGGAATTAATATGCTTCTAGTGTAAAGAATGACTTACAAAATATTCCAGTATTTTTGTGTATACAAAAGTTTTTCTGTTCTGTAAATTTTATGATTAGCTTGGCCTGGCTCCAACTTGTCCTATCTCTTGCTGGCAATGATTATAGACCACCTTTTAGTCCCCTTTTCCCCACCTAGTTGAGCTTCACGTGCTGATTTTTCTGTATACCTTGGCAGATAGGATAAAAATGTTGTCTCTCATTCAAGCATATTTTTTGGCCTTCTTCTACATCTTCAATAAAGAAGATAAATATATGTCATGAATGCCAACCATGTGTAGCATGGCCTACAATTTTTGTGGATCTGGTACCATAAAAATGATAGCATGTGCCCATTCTAAAAATGATAAATGCCATCCTCTTTTAAGGAAGGATACTTCCTCATTAGCTGCTGGCTAGATTGAGTTTTCTTTTTTTTCCCACCCCATTCCCCAGAAGATCAGTGTTGTTCCCACTTGCCCTCCTCCAGCGTAACTCGAACCATCAACCTACCAGTTGAATTTGAACTTTAATAACAACTGGAGTCATAGGAGGGGAAAAGAATATCCAGTTCATTGTCTTAGATAGTCACGTGGTACAATTTGAACGCATCTTTTAGTGAAACAGCATTCACATTAAGAAAGACAAAAGGACAGTGTTGGTACTTCCTAGTTTGAAGATTCTCCTTCTGGAAAACCAGTGTCAATAGCTGGTTTCCTTGAAGTTTTCAGTCACAGCAACTTGGCTACCATCGGTATATCAGATGTGTTTCATTCACAAACATGAAGGGTCAAATTCGGATATTGTCTATGTTTACTTTCTGTTGTACTATCAGGCCAAATTTACCCCTGTCGTTATACTAGTTAATTTTCAGTTGTACTCAGTTATATGGATTACCCAGCTGTACTTATTTTCTTTGTCAATAGCTATACCTCCAAATACAGTTTTCTTTCGAAGAACGATTAAAACAAAATCCTGATTGCTGGACGACACACCAAGGAATTTATTGTTTACATGTAAGATTCTGTTCTTAGTAAACCTCACGGCAATATCTAAGGATGTTTACATCAAACACAATAGTATTAAAAAAATATGCTCTTTTTTCATTAACCATCCCAGCTCATAACTATTAATTCACCTGATCTACTCTTTCTCTGGCACCCGGAAAAGGAAACAAATTCGGGTTATATGCTTAAAAAATCATGGCCTTTTCAAACTGGATATGCAGTCGCAATACCAAAAACATGTTTGTAATAATTGTTCATCCAGGAGGACATATAGAACTTCATGACAGGCCTGTTTTTGCATCAGAAATAATCAACAGAAACCCGAAAAGTTGGATTTGTCATCCAACAGTTTTCCAGCAGCCATGGGCCATTCTGCCGCCGGAAACCACACTCATGCCTGGCCAAAAATTCTATATTGTGCCTATAAGCACCCTTAAAAGACTTCAATCCCTCGCCTTGAAATCTTCTCCGGCTCTCGTTCATAAACTTCAGAAACAATCCAGTCTTAAAGAAAATACAACAGAAAATCAGGAAGGCAGTTTTTCTAACTGCTGGTTGTTCCATAGAAATTCAAACAAAAATTCAGAGGTTCCTTATTCTTCTCTGAGACAAGAAAACAGAGATTTACAATCGCAGGGTGAAAATTGCTTTACCTTCTTATTAACAGGGATGAAGATCAACAAACCAGCTAGTGTAAATAATGTTATGAGTACTGAAACAACATCATCAAGCAACAGCTTGGTATCCTCAGAAACAAATTTTCTGAACAGAAAACAGGGAACTGTAGATCTCAATGAAACATCAACAGGAGTTTCGCCCACTAGGCTTTCGTCTTTCGATCAATGGCATCCCAGTTTAGAAAGCATCTCAGAAGAATAACAAGTTTTCTGCAAATGGAAAAAAATTATCAAACCTCTTTTTTTTTAAAAAAAAATGTTCTATTGTATCTGTACATTTGTGTTTCTATGTTGCTCAGACTCTCCAAAAAAGAATTTGTCGCACTCGTGTCAAATCCTTGAAATATTACTTTCGTACACGCATTCATCAACAATGACACAGCAGGGAAAGCTGCGGTTATAAATCAATAAATTCAAGAGAAGCCTAACTTTAATTAATTGTAGTAATTAATTCAACTTTCCTTTAGTTTACCCAACACTATGACTGTGACACTATGTACAAAATATGAATAAGATCTATTAAGAGGATTCTAGAACAGCTCCAAAATAAGAATTAAAAAAATATTCACCAAAATCTCTATACTAATACTAATTCGTTATCGACACTCAAAACACAATTATTGCATCTCTATAATTTTGTAATTTGATGATAATTGGAGTTTATGATAAGATTAATTTGGATGTTTCTGGAACATAATGGAATATAGTGAAGATGAAAGAGTTCTTCAGCGGCTTCGAGGAGAATATAGAAGTGAAACAGTACCCGACCCGAATACGTTTCGCCCGCTTCGTGCCGTCATGGGTGGGAACTCCAAAGGCAAAGGTAAATATAAAGCTGCCAAAACTATTCATAGTGGATAGATATTGACTGTACACGAATTTTATGTAAGCGTTTGGCCATAGATTTCAAGTGAAAAAGGTATGTTTGGTTTTTTTAACAGGTACTCAAAATCAGGGCTCCACCAAATCACATTTGTATGAGATTTGTGCAGTAAATCATTGGAAAGCACCTTTATTTGAATGTTGCAATGAGGAAGGTCCAGATCACAATAAGTTGTAAGTTTATTACTATTCCAATTTAAAAGTACGCCCTCGCCTTTTAAAACACTGGTTCATAGTATAGTAGTACTGAGTTACGAATAGATATTAAACGTATAATGAGTAGTTAGAATGATCGAGAAGCTAAAATGCAGGTTCACCTTTAAGGTAATTGTGGAAATAAGAGGACTTCGTACAACAATTATAGAGTGTATGGGCAATCCACATTCAAAGAAGAAAGCTGCAGCAGAGAATGCAGCTGAAGGAGCATTGTGGTTTCTAAATCAAGCTGGTTATAGATTAAAGCACTGAATTAACTTGTTGCTTAATTTTATAAACAGAAACAGAAAGAATATAATCTTAATACTATGTGACTTAAAGTGTATGAAGAGATTTTTTTCAACTAAGATGTCCATAATATATGAGTTGTTGACTTGTTGCGTTGTGATCTCTTTCATTATCGTTCTTTTGATTAGATAAGAAACTATCTTAATTTCTTCATTATGTTTTGTTCTTTTTGGAGACTAGCTAGCGCGGAATGATATTTTTGAAGCATGCCCTTAAAGTAATGCAGGATGGAGTTGCTACTGGAGAGGTACACAACTCAAATCCTTGTTAAAATTTGGTTCAAATCTCACGAGTCACCACATGTTTGTCGTAAAGAGAACAAATTTCAGCAAAGTGAATCTCATTTGCATAAACTGAAATGCTGCAAGTTCTGAATTTGTCTAATTACAATTAAAGTAGTTAAAAGCTGGTAGAATACAAGTACAAGCTAAAAAGGAAACTGTCTAGCTCTAACGAGACCTCTGCTTTCCGACCTTGTTTGCTACATTATTCCCAGAGCACATATCATCTGCTAATCAGCAATGAAAGGAACGGAAAGAGGGAACCTAGAAACAGTTTTCTATTTCTTATTTCTAACTCTTTATTTGCCAACTGACTTTTGTACTGTGGTAGCTGTACTACACTGTGTAATGTTGCTGAATTGTCTCAATGTCAAGTCCCTTGAGCTTCACCACTGACTCCACATGCCCCTTGAGTGTATGAAGCTCTCTTAGCCTATTAACAAATGCAGAAGAATCAAAATTAGAAAATCATTAAGCTATTGAAATATGACCCCTGCAAGCTGCAATATGGAAATATCAATCAGAAGTACCTTGCAACTTCAGCACGACGTTTGGCATGCTCAGCTATTTCAGACAATTCATTATAGCTTTTGTTGTCATACATCTGTGAAGTATCAGGAGGGTGAAGTCCGTGCAATGTGCGTTGAGCCAATGCCCATTGTGCCTCTCTTTCTCCCCTACCATAATCCTTCTTGTTTGTGAAAGCAACCTGCACAGTAGGAGGAGAGTGTCACAAGTCATAATATGTTAGGTAAATTTTTTATTGATATGAACATTGTTGATGTGAAATACCTTGTTTTCAATCATACTGTTCCAGGCTCTGCCACTCAAAATGTATCTGATTGCGAATTTTAGAAAATCTAGAGGTATGTAGAAAATAATACTGTAAAGCCAAATAACACCAGCCCAACCCCAACCAATACCATGGATCCTAGCAAAACCCCAGTTTGCATATACTGCAATTATGGTGGCAACCTGAAAGATAAACAAATCATTAGCGGTGAAGTTCTATGGTGCTAACTGCTAACGGCTAATCTGGTACTGGAAACTAACCAACTTACCAGCTGTGCTATAAAAAAAGCAGCTAACAGAAGGAAACCAGGTCGTTCTACGTAAGACCAACTCCTTGACCTAGTTACGAAAATGAGTGCCTGACTAACAATGCTGACTTGAAGATACAGTGCAGCATTGAGCTCGTGTACATTGTCTCTAATCGATCTTACACCAAACTTGTCCTGCAAATGCAATGCAAGTTGAATCGATAAGCAACATTTCAGTTATATTGTTAGTTAATTGAGTAGTGCATAATTTACTTACACTGAAGAAATTTGACTGGTGAGCAAGCCAAAAGAAGATAACAGTCATCACGGCTAGGTAAGTACCAAGAACTATGCCAGTGGCAAATATTTCTCTCAGTTTCCATGAGTCAGGCATGGGTGATGGCTTCACCTTATCTTTAGATATGGTCATGATGGTTCCATCATTAAGAATGGCAATGATAAGAACCATGAAAGGTGAGAAATCAAACTTCCAGATTAGTGCAATGAGCATGAAGCCTAGCACGATTCGGATGGTTATAGAAACAGCATAAATGGTATAATTCTTCATCCTCTGGAATATGGCTCGGCTAGTCAAAACAGCACTCACTATCACACTTAATCCTGGCTCTGTGAGAACTATGTCTGATGCACTACGAGCAGCATCAGTAGCATCAGCCACAGCTATGCCTATATCTGCTTTCTTCAAAGCAGGGGCGTCATTCACACCATCTCCTGTCATACCACAAATGTGCTTTCTTTCTTGGAGCTTCCTCACGATCTCATATTTGTGCTCTACACAGTTCCAAAAAATCGCGCAAATACAAGTAAGTATAAAGATTGTTAGTAATAGAAGTCAGGAGGATGACTTACCAACAGTAAAAAAAAAATATGGGAAATAGTTAGTAACCTGGAAAGACTCCGGCAAAGCCATCAGCCATCTCGATGAGTTCATCCACAGGGAGGTTAGCAATACTTTCATCCTTGTGCTGCCCCAGGAGGGAGGAAGAGGGATACATGTTTGTTCCCATGCCAAGCCTACGACCAGTCTCCTTACCTATGGCAAGCTGATCGCCAGTTATCATTTTTACGTTGACACCAAGGACAAGGGCACGCCTAATTGTTTCTGCACTATCATGCCTTGGAGGGTCAAAAAGAGGCAAGAGCCCTACAAAGACCCAAGGCGCTCCTGGACTTTCCTTTGTCTTCTCTGGTACAGTCTGTATTCATAAAGAACACATTCACTGGCTTCAGTTTGAAGCAGAAAAAAAGAAAACACAATACTACAGACTTGGCTTTATTAAATTTTTCACCTGTTGAGCCACTGCAAGAGAGCGAAGACCACGATCAGCAAACTTGTCAATGATGGAGTGAACTTTCCTCTTTACATGCTCACTTAGGTGACAAAGATCAACAATCTGGTAACAGAATTCAAATGATTAAGTATGTAACCAACTCAGTTATAGACAGAAAGAAGTATCAAGTGCTATTACTTACCTGTTCTGGTGCACCTTTACTAACCCTATGCCAATTGCCATTGGTGTCTATGTAAGTAATAGCTGTGCGCTTGTCAACAGGGTTAAAAGGCAGGAAGTGCACTTCTTGAATCCCAGCTCTAGCCTAGAGAGTCACACATAAATAAAATAATTCAGGTACAAGTAACTTGATGCACTTTCTATCGATGAAAGTTGGCCTATCATAAATGAAGGGATAAATTTTCTACCTCCTTGGCATCTGCTAGCATTCCAACAATGCAAGCATCTATAGCATCCTGGTTTTCAACCCTTGAAGCTCTGGCCCCAAGAAGAATAACGGTATCTTGGTCCATATCCTTTGCGAAGACCTGTAGCACCCCTCCCAAAGAATAAGACAATCTAGTTAGCTTACACTTTGGCTTATCGCTTCAAATACAAGAAACGTCATGTTAATTCACATACCTCGACTAAACTTTTGTCTACTTCAAGCTTGTTTAATGTAAGAGTTCCTGTCTTGTCACTACAAAGAACATCCATTCCAGCCATCTCCTCTATAGCAGTCATCCTCTTAGTAATGGCACCTTGTTCAGACAATTTGTGAGATCCAATAGCCATAGTGACCGATAATACAGTAGGCATGGCTATTGGAATCCCTCCAATGAGAAGAACAAGCAGATTATCAATTCCATCTCTGTACTTTCTGTGCTGAATTGGGTACATCACCAGTATTTCTATGATGATTCCAACTAGAATGGAGCATATGCAGAAGTTTCCGATTGCTGTCAACACCTGTCAAAATCATCTAAGTCAGCTGGATGAGCTCCATTTCAACTTTTCAGTCAAAATGTAAGATTTTTACCTTCTGGAAGTGGCCAACATTATTGGTACTATCAACAAGATGAGCAGCTTTTCCGAAAAAGGTGCTGATTCCAGTTGCAATAACAACAGCCTCAATTTCACCTTGTTTACATGTGGAACCAGAGTAAACTCCCTCCCCTGGGTGCTTTGTCACGGGTAATGACTCACCCGTAAGAGCAGATTGATCAATCTTCAGGGGATCTCCATCAAGTAAACGAGCATCAGCCGGTACAATATCCCCCAACTTAATACTTATCACATCCCCTGGTACTAACAATGCTGCATCCATCTCCTTCCAGCTACCATCTCTTATCACCTTCGTCTTAGGAGCAAGACCAGCCATCAAGGCTGCTGCAGCATTGCCTGCATTGTTTTCTTCGATGAAACTAACCGTAGAGTTGATGACAAGCAAGATCACAATTCCAAGAAAATCTTGCCAATCTGGTGGCCTATTCTGTCCATTTGCCAATACAATAGCAATGATAGCAGCAATTTCCATAACCCATGACAAGGGATTCCACATGAAACCCAAAAATTTTAAGATCTTATTCTCTTTTTTTTCCTCAAGTTTGTTTTGGCCAAACACTTCAAGCCTTTTAGCTGCATCCTGAGATTCCAATCCCTCCTTGGAACTTACCAATATCCTAAATACATCATCCACTGGTATTGTTTCCTGTATAACACACAAAACAATTTCCCCCACAATTAAATTAGTACAGAAATACACCAACATAATACATAAGCATGTATAGCGGAGTCAGAATTTTCATCAAAGAAGATTCAAACATTACGTAAGAAATCACATTTTGTATTGCAAATGACGATCATACTATCATATAAAAACCAAATGAAGAAAAAAAACGTACAAGATCAACGTTCTCCTTCTTGATATCATCCAAACTGACGGTTTCCTTTTGATCCGCCATGTTTAATCTACTCACTTTCTGTCAGCTACAACTAATATAACACACACACACACATATAAATTAATCAGAAATTATTGTTCATAATGAACATTATTGAGACGATAAATGAAACATATTATGACAATATATGAAACATAATTTGACTAGGTCTGGTATTAACGGATTTGTGTAATAGATTGAGATTTGAATTGAAGTAAACAGGTAGTATTATTATAGTACGATGACTCCCATTAATTCAACTAATTAAGCTTTACTAAGGTAACGGATTGAGTGAGAGTTACTTACTCCCAACCAATTATTCTAAACCAACTAAAACTAGCGGTAATTACTAATTTCTTTCCTTTTTCGTTTCTCTTTTTTTCTAATACTTTCTCGTCTCAATTTATGTGATGTGGTTTGATTTGACATGACTATAAATTATTTCATTAATGTTAAAATAGAAACTTTAAAGTGAAATTGTTACTCATAAAAAAATGCAAAAGTTATTAAATCTCATTACAAAAAAAATGTGTGAGCACCGAAACCAAATTACAATTACTATAAAATCTAACTATGAATTAAATAAAAACCAAACATTTGTTATGTTCCATTTTAATTTTTTTAATATTTTAAAGTAGTATTTGACTGAAAATTTTGGAAAAGAATATATAAGTATTAAAAATTTTGTCGTCCTAAAAACAATGTATTATTGGGTGTGTAGGGTGGACTTGCACAACTACGTAGTGACTGCGACTTCAATGCTACCTAATTAGTGGAATATTAATTAACAGAATTTTTCTAGGTTAGATACGTACGTATTTACTATTTTGACTTCGCACGTTTCGATAGAATATTCATAATTGGCTGACCTAGATCAAATACTTTTCCGCACATTATTATGTTCACTTTTACTTGTTTATTTTGGACTTTCATATGAACATCTTATCACAATATATGGACTAATTGAATACTCTCTCTATCCCTAATTGTTTGTCTACTTTTTCTTTTTTTAGTTGTCCATTTCAATTAATCAAAAAAAGACAATTTTTTTTACCTATCATACTCTCAATTAATTATTTTGAAAAAGGTAGAACTTCTTAAAAATCTTAAATTTTGAATTCATTCACTTTATAATTAATATGGGTAAAATAGTAAACTTACTATATTAATCATTATTTTTTTAATAAGTGTGTCAATTTAAAAGTAGACAAATACTTAGGGACAGAGGAAATATGATCGATGTATTTTTTTTTGTATCTGAATTAAGAAATAAGCAATTAATGTTGACAGTAAAATTTAAAAAGAAATAATCAGCCCAGCATTGGACAACTATCGGAGATTGCGGAAATATGGGCTGAATGTAATTAGGCCCAAGGTTGAAGTAATAGTCAGCCCAACATCTTGGGGTATCTCAGGTCTAACAAGAAATTAAAAGGTTGAGAAATGAATAGAAGATAACTTTACATTTTAAAAGGGATCTTTACCCATATAACCCGATGAATTTACTGTTTATTTTTTTTAGCTGATATATATAGATTATGTATTACTTCCTTAATTATAATGATTATATATATATTATACATTAATTATAAGTGTATTATATATATATGACGATTATCTTTAGTTTAAGTGGTGGAGTGAGCTACCATTTATATTAATTCTTCAATGAAATGGACAATTGATTCACAAAATTTATGCTGATTTTTTTTTGTCGAGCATAGAAATAAATGACCAGCACAAACTATGAAAAAGGTACTAATATATACAAATATTATAACAATAAAAATTAAAAATTCCATATGCACAAAATATCATAATACATTTAAAATAAAATTTTATATTGAGTCAAACTACTCAAAGTCTCAAACAAATCGAAAAATCTTAGAACAGTGTCATGTCATAACTAAGTGCACGTGTTGGAATGAGAGCCAAACAACACTTGCCCGAAAGACGCTGCTCATTAGACCATCTCCAACCCACCTCTATTTTACTCTCCATTCTCTATATTTGGAGAGTAAAATAGAGAATGGGCACTCCAACCCACCTCCAAATCACCCTCTATTCTTCAAATTTAGAGAGTTGAATAGTAGTTCTCCAAATTTGGAGAACTACTATTCACACTCTTTATTTCACTTTTTCATTATTTTATTATTATTTCTATTACTTTCTATTAACATATTATTTTTTACATATAATTCCATTAATTAAATATCTAATATTCATAATTCCTTTTTAAATGTAATATAATATTTTTTTTTAAATATTATTTAATATATACTATTTTAATTTCAAATTAATAGTATTTTTTTCTTCTAATTTTCGCGATGAAACAAGAATCGTGCCGAAAAGATGTTGAATGTGCATTCGGAGTCTTGCAATTACGTTTTGCAATTATTGCAGGACCGTCACATTTTTGGAGAAAGGAAGTGCTACATGATATAATGACTACATGTATTACACTGCACAACATGATAATTGAAGATGAACGTGATCTCCATGCACCAATTCAAGATGCCGTAGAGGCTCCAACTCCAACTATAAAAATGGTGGTAGATGAAAATCTCCGGTTTGAACAATTTTTAACTAGACATAAAAAAAAATAAGAACAAAAATGCTCATTTTGAACTCCGTAATGTATTAATAGAGCATTTATGGGAGCAATATAATAATTTTGAAAATTGAGTGTTTATGTAATTGTATGTCACTTTTATTTGAATTTGTCCCCTAATTTATGTATTATATTATATTTTCTTGCAATTTATGTTATTTAAAAATTTAGAATAAAAAATAATTTTATATCACACTAAAAATTATATAAAGTAATTATTTGGGAAAAAAGAAATAAAGGATTTATGTTATGAAATAAGAAAATAAGAATGAAATAGAAATAATAATATAATATTGAGGAGAGAAAAAAAAATTCTTTTTTAGAGAGTTAAATAGAGAATTGGGTTGGAGTTGATTGTCTGAAAAAATAGAGAACTCTATATTTGGAGAGTAAAATAGAGGATTGGGTTAGAGATGCCTTAGTTATCACTCTTGTCTTGTACTTAACCAAATTTCTCTTCAATTTGCATTTTTCCTACATATTTTAATTTCTCACCAGAAAAGGTCTGGTTTTCATAATAGCATTACTGTTGTATATTCACCTATATATTTCAAATTTCAACTAATTTGACATTGTTTCAACTGATATATTGTTCAAAATAGTTAAGATGTCACCATTCTAATCTTAGTCTTGGTCAAATTCAATTAGGCATTTCCTATTTAATGTACTGTTACCGATGTGAAAGAAAAGACTAATTTGATTAAGTCATTTTCGTTTTGCATACTCACCTTTTAATTTAGTGCATTTACAATTTGTTTTTGTCTCGTTAGGATGCATTCCCTTCTGAGACACTCAATAAAATTGAAATAATACAGAGAAAACTAGCATGATTCCGTGTATATCCAAATTAAATTATTTGATTTTGAAATTCGAAGAATCTCACATAAATTATTAGATGTGACCTTATTATGAATGCAAGATTTCTGTTAATGGAATATTTGGTTGTGGATTCACCAGAAGAAAGAAGCAAACTTTGGAGTTAATTAAAACGAGCGTGAAATCAATGGTCAAAAAGTTTACTGCTTTCCTAAGGTATCCGTGTCTGTTAAGTTTCAGAATTTTGTAGACAAAAAGATCATATCCCTCTAATTAACGCACTGTCATGAAGAGACTTTATGAGAATGTACTTCTCTACTCTGAAAAACTTGTTCATACTCTTGAATTCACACTGACTTCATTGCTGTTGCGGAATTAGAAATTCTATTTTTAAATTATCTGAGTAGACAAGTAAAAATAGACGAAGTAGAGTAGTAGTGACTAGTGAGTTAGAGAGACGGAATGATTTCCGTTTGAAGCTAATTTATTACATTTATAATCTTATTCTTTGAGAACAGAACACATCTCAATAGATCCATAATCAAGCAATTCCTCAATCATCTGTTCTATATGTTCATCTTCCAGTGCCTTCATGTACTGTTGTGATGCACTCTCACTCTGTCTTTCTTCTCCATCTCCCCTGTTCGTGGATATCTCCTTCTCTTTTTTATCTTCCAATTTTGTCTTTCCAGTTCTTTTTGACATAGCAGTGAGAGATGTCATGTGGCATTTTTGAAGTTTAGATATCAAAGCAGAAGACAGAAACCGTGTCGACTCTGTGGCATTGTAAGGGAAATTAGTCCGTGCTGTTGAACCACACATGAGTCTTGCTGCTTCATCATATGCCCTCGCAGCATCCTCTGCTGTCTCAAATGTTCCCAGCCATATCCTTGTCTTCCTGTATAACTATAATAATTAAATTCACCAGGAAAAAAAAAACTAACAATGATCATTTTGTTAAATTGGGGATAGGGCAACGGGGTTTACAATATGGGGAATCGAACCTTCACCAATAAAATGAAAGTTTAGATAGTCAATCAACTGAGTTACTAAGATTCTCCAATAACCATGATCATTAAGTTTGACTATCAGAACAAATATAAAGTTGTTACTAAAGCTACCAAATTTGGCCGAACTCGTAAACTCTAAGCTAGCTCTGCTCCTGATTGATGAAACAAAGTGTAAGTAAGAGAGAGAGAGGGAGAAGAATTACAATGAAGGATGACGAATTTCGGAAACCCAAGATCCCCAATGCCGCTGGCGAACACCTCGATATCTTTGTTGTGGTCGAGACATGGGGAAATTTAGAGGCTATAAAAGTAGGAGAAGTGATAAGTATATATGATACTCCTATGGCTATAAGAGATGCAGGGGAAGAAGGTTAAAGGTTTTCAGGGGCTTTTGTAAGCGACTCTTTTTGGCCTTCACCTCCAAATTATTATGGGTTTGGCCCCACAGGGCTTTGTATACCTGTATTATTTGAAGTTTGATTAATTTAAATTCGCATTGAATGAGACTTTATTCGATTGTAGCGCTTCTCAACTATTAAAGATTTTTTCATACTTATGATTCGAAATAAGACTTTTTGTTAAGGATGAAGTTGCTTTTTCTATTGCACCACAATCTTTTATGGTGCTTTCTATAGTTTTTTCTTGTTTTCTTTATGCAATATAATTTGAGTCAAACGTGTAATTTAATGAAAAAGTTTTAAAAAAATTATGTTTTTGAATAAAATATATTTTATAATATTTGTGTGATTATAAAAAATTCTTATGAGTAGAAAGGAGAGTACAAAGTTAATTAAATGTAAAAATGTCTTTTTTTTTCTTAATGAACCAAAACAAACGATAGAATATTAATAAGAAAACAATTATTGTATTTTTATAAAAGAAAAAAAGTAGAAAAGGAAAGGAGTTTGTGTGGATACAAGAATATGGATTAGTAAAGTTGTTTGTACTGTACTTGTTTTGGTGAAGACAAATCAGAATGCGAAGTTAGGATTTAGGAATGGACCTATTACTTATTAACAGTACCCATCAATATATCATTTCAAGCCAGCCTAATAATGTGCATGGTTGCGTGGTGAAAGCATGATTGGCGCACAATATGAAATTCTGCCAGTGCTATACAAGAAGATATCACAATTTTATGCCAATTGTATAAATATTAATTGTGGCACCTGTATAAGGTGCATGCTAGCGGTTAAAGTTCATTAGGTTTTTATCTCTTAGGACGTAAGTTTGAATTTTATTGGATTCATTTTTTAACATGTGGACATTCTTTTTTGGTAAATTTATTATAGAAAAACGTTAGGGTTAACTAGTAGAATCAAACATTAGGCTTCTTCTAACTAAAATTTTGACTACATTAACAAGACAAGGCCTTACTTGTGAAAGAATTTGTTTGATAAATATCAATTATAGTTTTTCTATGTGAATATTGACACCATTTTCATATGCGTACTTTACCGTTTAAAGCGACGTAATATATTTAAAGCTTTCAAATCTTGAAATCGTCTCTATTTAAATGTACCTTTCTTAAGATTTAAGCTAGGTTCTTAATAGGAGAGGAACTATTCACATGGGAATGACTTACTACCATATATATGCATTCATGTACATATTTGACTGACGCGGACAAGATTACATAAGAAAATGTGACCTTATCCTCGTAGCATAAGGACATGAGTTTCATGTTATATGGGAATATCTCCCTCGTTCAAATTTGGAATTTAGCAAACTTGATAGCGTTGAAAAGAGGATTCAAATATCTTTCATTTGATACCTTATGGGCCATCTAATTCATCATGAGCTGAAAATTATGGTTATACATATATAATACTAGTGGTAATCAATAAGTATAATATATTTGATCTCTTTCAATCCATGATATACTTTTATAAAAATCTATTTTGAAAAGAATAACACTTTTTTATATATATATTCAAAAATATTTTTATTTTAATCCTCGATAAAATAATTTAAAACAATAAAATATCTACAATATAATTAATTTTAAATTACAATTTTCTCTCTCTTTTCTTTTAGAATCATTTCAACAAATTCAAGTCAAAGATATATTAATGATCGAAAGAGAAGGTATTTTGTCTCCACCTCTACTAATGTGGTTGTTAAAATTATAACCTAGCCTAATTAATGAAGGAGAATATATTTCTACATAGTAATTTTGGAATAGATCAATTTCTAAATGTCACTTTCCATTCAAAAAGAATATTTAATACATGTAAGAATAAAATTTAAATTTTTTACTATCTGCAATTGAATCCATCATCTTAAAAATGAGAACCCGATAAAATTTGAACCTGGTCCTGAAGCCGCTTTCTCCTTGCACGCGTCTCTGCAAGCTGTTTTGTAGCTGAAATATTTGACTTTTATCTCTAAATAGACATACATACGTAGGATATGACATTTATTTGTGTTACATCATGCATATGCATGTTTCATTGGAGACTGATGCCAACCGGCTGATCATTTTGATGTAACAGTTCCATAGGGTACGTAAAAATAGATTGAATTAATAAAGGAATTATTATAGCTTCAATTTATTTGGATTAAAATAAGTAATGCTAAATAATGATTATAGCCCGACTCATCTAACTCTTATCAAATTTAATAAATTAATTTATAATTCATTTCATAACTTTTTTGTTTACTATGATTATCTTACTTATCAAATAAGCAAATATATTTAATAAGATAACTTTATCTCATCTTTTATATGAGATAGTAATTCTATTATTTCAGTACAAATGATCAGATAAAATAGTACCAAAATTAGCTAATACCTCAAATCAAATATCTATGAAATAAAATTGATCTCAAATTTTATTCTACTGTATATCATTAGCACATAAACAAAACAACCTCGAATTAAAGGCTTAATGGAGTAATGCATGTTTTCCAATTAATAATTGAAGAGTTTAAATTAAACATGGGATTTAGTGATTCATGTCTCACACCACTGAAAACTAAAATTCAAAACTACCAAATGCAATATTTTTATGAATACTAAGTTTCATGTAAAATGAAATAGCATTCAACATAATATTATAGTAATTATTAATGAACTTACTACTATTATTTTCCTCTATGATTAGAGTACCACGAGCAACTTCAGATGCAAAAAAAAGGGACTTGTATTTTCACTTGTAATCATAATGCTTTTTTGCAAAGAAGAAAGCAATACCAAATATAGGTATAAAATAATGACATTTATTAGAGATATCAACTTTATTATTTTTAATTTGCTCGGATCTTTTATTCATACTTTTCTTCAATTGGGAGTATATATTGATTCATAATTTAATTTTTCAATGTTCATTAAGTGATTTTTAAGTACAAATCATGAGAATATGTATTTGTTATCGATCATTCTGCATGCATGAATTTGCCATACCAATTCATTGTAGGTCCTTTCTTGATGTGACTAAGTAATAAGTACTTATATAAAACATGGTGTGTGTAAAAAAAATGTAGTTAATGATGAAGGCAGATTTTACGTTGGGCAAAATGATGACACTCATGCATAAAATTTCATTATTTGGGGATTTTAGCTACTGCTTTCTTTCTTAGTGCTTTTGTAAGTAAAATTATTATTTCACTCAAAATACTTCTAACATAGGTTGTTCGACTTCAAATTATTCGTTATAAGTTTTGAAATTGAAATAATTAATGATATAATTATTATTAGATAAAATGTAGAATTATTTTATTTTGTCTTTAGTCAATAATTATTTATTTCAGAATGTGAGATTATGGGATCATAATACCAAAATTAATAACTAATTCCCAATTAAAATAATCAAATGACAAAAATATCCGAAAATCCCTTCACAAAGTCCAATGTTAAAACTCAAAATAAAAGTTTAACCAAACTTAATTCGTAATTTCTAATACTTAAACACATTATTTTTTTAATAAACAATATATATCTCATTTTTCAATCAAGGAACTAAACAAAACATCTGTACTTAATAGTCAAAAATATATTAATTCTAGTATTATAAATTTTGCATTGTAAATCATAGTATATATTTTCGTTCATGAATCAAACGAGGACAAAATGGTTGTTTAAAAGACAGTTAGAGTTATATAAATATTAATTATGAGAAAATTTATATAAGTACTATTTCAGGTAAGAATTAATTATTGGAGAGTTTACTCATTTGTGTATTAAATTTATACACTACATTTTAGTGTAAGTTCCTATTCTACCCTTTAACGCATCACGTGCCCACACGTGCTACTGACCAGAGTGTTCGCAAGAGGGGTAGGGGCGGGAGTTTGGGAAATTGAGAAAGCAAAGCTAAAACCCTTCGTCTCGCTCCACAGTCTCAGCCACATTCATGAAGACGAACTCTGACAAGTAGGGAAACTAAGAAGCCCTAATTGTTGCATCATTAGTCGAAGGTAAGCTCATTCCATTTTCTACTACTGTTTCGTCGTTTTCTGGGGTAGATTTTGATTCGAACTTATTAGGGTTTTGGGAGCTGCTTTGCTTCTTTTCTGTTTTTTTTTCTTTTGCTTTGATTCGTTTTTTCGCACATTCAATGCCCTTAATTCTTTAGTCTGAGCCATGCCAATTTTTTGTTACTGTTGCGTTACCCATGTAAGTTTAATATGTGCATTTGAATTTGATTATCAGGCACTTGTAACGAAACTTGTAGAAGTTTCGGAAGAAGTAACATAGTAATGGAGGTTGAGTTAGGGACTCCTGAACAACTTATTGTTTCTCAATCTCAATGTAAAAGAAGAAAAATTTCTGCTTTAGATCAGATTTTGGGCGAGAACGAAGCTGATTTACCTACCTTACGATCTCCTGATTATTTTACTGATCCATGCTTGAGTGAATTGGCTGTTAGGGAGCTTATGAGCTCAGGGTATTGCAGTAAAGTTGAAAGTTTTACTGTTGGGAGGTTTGGTTATGGGTTTGTCAAATTTTCTGGGGAAACAGATGTTAGGGGGCTGGATTTGGATCGAATTGTTAAGTTTAGCAGACATGAGGTGATTGTATATGAAGATGAAAATGACAAGCCCCCAGTTGGCATGGGGCTTAACAAGCCTGCTGAAGTAACTTTGCTACTGGAAATACGATCCTCCAAACACTATGACGTGGATTCTTCTAGAGAACTGCTGGAGAAATTAAGACTTAGAACAGAGAGACAAGGAGCGCGTTTTATCTCATTTGATCCATCAAATGGAGAATGGAAATTCTTTGTTCAGCATTTCAGCAGATTTGGTTTGAATGATGAGGAAGAAGATGAAGATATGATAATTGATGGTGCGTCTCCAGAAGTTCAAGATCCCGTGGATATGAATGGAGGAGATGTTTCTGACATTGATGAAGAAACCTTCTTAGCCAATACAACTGATCTTTCACATTCTCTTCCTGCCCATCTTGGGTTAGATCCTGTAAAGATGAAAGAAATGAGAATGCTGATGTTTCCAGCAGAAGAAGATGATATAGATGATTATCATGGTGTTCCTTTTGATAGAAAACCACAATTCAGTAAAGAATCTTCAAAATCCCCTTTGCAGCATAAGTTCCAGAGAGTTAGTCCACCTTTAACTCGCAAGACTCCATTGGCTTTGATTGAATACAAACATGGTAGTTTTGGCTCGGACTCACCTGGGTCCATTTTGTTGACCCAACAAAATAAGGGCGTGCTTCTAAAGACAACAAAGACTGAAGGTTTCAAGCTGGATGTCAGGCAGCCAACACCTTTAAGTGGAACCTACTCTTGTAATGTTGTTGATGCGGGATTGTTCATGGGTAGATCATTTGGAGTTGGCTGGGGGCCTAATGGTGTTCTTATTCATTCTGGCGCTCCAGTTGGTAGTAAAGACAATCAATGTTTGTCCTCAATAATCAACTTGGAGAAGGTTGCATTTGACCAAGTAGCTAGAGATGAAAATAAAAAGTTTAGGGAGGAACTTGTTGATTTGTGTTTTGATTCAGCCCTCCATCTTCACAAGGAAATTACTCATGAAACCAAAGAGTTCGGGGAGGGACCCTTTGCGTTAAAGCTTCAAAGGCTTGTGTGTGATCGTCTAATGCTTTCAGATGTATGTCGGAGCTACATTGGTGTCATTGAGAGGCAATTGGAGGCTCCTGACTTATCTCCAGCATCCCGTGTTCTTCTGATGCACCAAGCAATGATTTGGGAATTAATAAAAGTGCTTTTCTCGACAAGACAATTGAGTGGGAAATTCAAGTCTCTTGAAGATGAGGATGAGGAAGATATGATACCTGATGCGAGAGAAACTGCTTCAGATGTTGATCCAGAAGCACTTCCATTGATAAGGAGAGCAGAATTCAGCTATTGGTTGCAAGAGAGTGTTTGTCATAGGGTACAGGAAGAAGTAAGTTCTTTGAATGATTCAAGTGATCTACAACATATGTTTTTACTTCTAACTGGTCGGCAGCTTGATGCTGCTGTGGAACTGGCGGCTTCTAGAGGAGATGTGCGGCTTGCATGTCTTCTTAGCCAAGCTGGTGGTTCGATGGTTAATCGTTCTGATGTTGCTAGGCAGCTTGATATTTGGAGAGTGAATGGGTTGGACTTCAATTTTGTTGAGACAGAGAGGATTAGGGTCCTTGAGTTGGTTGCTGGCAACATTCATAGAGCATTGCATGATGTAGACATTGACTGGAAAAGGTTTCTGGGGTTGTTGATGTGGTATCAGCTTCCACCAGAAACTGAATTGCCTATTGTTTTCCGCACATATCAGAGACTTCTTAATGAAGGAAAAGCTCCATCTCCAGTTCCAGTTTATATTGATGAAGGACCTATAGAAGTGTCAATGAATTGGCATGCAGTGAAACATTTTGACCTCGGTTACTATCTTATGCTTCTTCATGCCAATCAAGAAATTGATTTCAGTGCTCTAAAGACGATGTTCAGTGCCTTTGCTTCAACAAATGATCCCCTTGACTACCATATGATCTGGCATCAGCGAGCTGTTTTAGAAGCCATTGGTGCTTTCAGTTCTAATGATCTTCATGTGCTAGACATTAGTTTCATTTCTCAGCTGCTATGCCTTGGTCAATGTCATTGGGCTGTCTATGTGGTGCTTCACATGCCTCACCGTGAAGATTGTCCTTATTTGCAAGCTGCTCTTATTAGGGAAATACTCTTCCAGTACTGTGAAACTTGGAGTTCTCAGGACTTGCAGCGGCAATTTATTGAGGATCTAGGTATTCCATCAGCATGGTTGAACGAGGCTTTGGTGAGTTGGTGCCCTTATTTGATTTCAGTTTTACATTGATCCATGCTTCTCGCTTTCCACTTTCTGGCAAATCAAAGCCAATCTATGTTACTGGGATATTTTTGGTTGCTGTTTCTGACAAGATGGTTTAACAATATGCTGAAATTGTGGAGGGAAATTTCCAGTGTATATTTCTTTTGGAATGCTTTAGTTGAATGCTAGTACTTTTACTTCAAATTAGTACTTTGCATGCAATTGATTGTCACTGGTGTGGGATCACTTTTTTGCTTGCATCATATTTTTCATCCTTGTCTTACTCTATTGCAGGCAACATATTTTAATTATTACTCTGAATTCCCCAAAGCCCTAGAACACTTTTTGGAGTGCGGAAACTGGCAGAAAGCACACACTATTTTTATGACTTCAGTTGCTCATTCTCTTTTTCTATCAGGTATAGATTTGTTAATCTCTAGATTCATCTTTATATCTTGTCGATCTTTTAGATTCATCTTTATATCTTGCTATTTCATTATTCAGCACATGTACCTAAAGACTTATCTGTTTAATATTTGTTGTAGTGATCCTATAACCTCAGTTCAGTTCCATTGGGATGCTTTTCTGCCGGCTTTGCGTTTCCCCTATCTTCTTCCATCATCAATCTTTTTCTTACGTGAACCTTGTTAAATATTTTGGAATAGGATTAATGAAACACGGACACCATAAAAGTTGTCTTTCTATGGCAGTCTGAGTCGCCTTCAAGTCTAAATGTCTCACTATACAATTTGTTTTTCCTCATATACTGTGATGTGCAATTATGCATCACCTATTTGATTTGCAGGCTTCTTCCCATATTTTTATCATTTATCCCACATGAATAAATTATCATTTTCTTACTTACCAAAGAGAGAGAGAGAGAGGGCATGGGCATGGCCATTTTCTCTTCTACTCAAAGTGCGTATTTAAGAACATCATGGTATATACAATGAAATTATCCATGGGCTGAATAAGCCACACACCGCAAGGTAATAACTGTTAATGTGAGAGAGCAAATCGTGGTATATGCAATGAAGTTATCATGGGCGTGATAAACCACACACTTAAATGTAATAAGTGCTAATCAGATTTGGTAACTGCACAGAGGACCGAGTATGATATGTTGATGAAGAACTCTTGACTACATTCCGTTGCCCTAGAAGTATCTCAATTTTCAACCTTGAATTTCGATAAAAATTGATGTGCTAAATCATTCTAACATTGTTTATACACAGAAGAACACTCAGAAATATGGAGGCTAGCAGCTTCCATGGAGGATCACAAATCAGAAATTGAAGATTGGGATCTGGGAGCTGGAATATATATATCTTTTTATTTGTTGAGAAGTTCTTTGCAGGAGGACAGTGACACTATGAATCAAGTAATATGAAATTTCTCTATAATCTACTTATTTGTGTTTGAATCCTTCTTCTCAAATTTCCTGAAGTTGTTAAACTCGTTAGATCAAAGTGTGCTTATGTGATGGTTGCATGAATAATTTTTTTTTTTCCTGGTGGTTGTGGGAAGCCCATGTATTTAATGATAGCAAAACTGGAACGGGAATGAGATTTTAACTGTAGCTGTACAGTTTGATCAATGATCAACTTGTAAATGACTAGAAGACAGCTTCTGAAAAAAGGAGGTTCATCCTAGTTGGAGCACAGTTCATGAGCTGGATCTAACCTCTATGGTTGCTCAATTGATACTGGTCAATCTCACGAGAAGTGATTACCTGTCTTTTCTCTGCATAGTAATAGGAAGTAGAGTGAATACCTGTTCAAGATTATTTGTTGAAGCTTATAATCCTATCTCCTAGTTATTCTAATATCTTTTAAGAGATTGACAAAGCAGACATTTCTATTGGCAGGACACTATAGAAAACAAAGACAATGCTTGTGCAGACTTCATCAGTCGCTTAAACAATTCTTTGGCTGTTTGGACAAACAGATTGCCTGTCAAAGCGAGGTAATGTTACTCGATATTAATTTGTTAATACTGAAATGTGGTTGGAAAAGTTGACTGCTTCCTGCTAGACCCCCCTCTCTCTTCCCACCATCTCATTGAACCCTTATTTCTCATATCTAAGTGTGAGATGTTTGTTACTTAGGATAGTAAAGCGGTAACAGATAAGTCCTAAATATGGTATTAATTTATCTTTTACTTACCAGTTACCAAAAATAAAAGCATTAATATTCACATGGTATTGTTTTTTATGATGAATAAATCTAGAATGTGAGGTAAGAAGTCATTTGTTTTTCATTTTCTTCAAATAGTATAGGGAGGGAGACAAAGTAGCTTCCTGTGTCTGTTATCTACATTTAAATATTTGATGTTTCTACTTCACATTTAGTGAATTAAAATCCGGCTGGGAATACTGTGGACTGGAAATGCTCTTTGTTTTCAGTGTCATTAATATATTTAATTACACCTCCTATATCTATGCAAAACATACTAGTGCCATCTATACCTAGGAGCTGATTTTCTTTCTTGACCCCTCCTAGCTATAAAGAGTAAAAACCAACAAATTTGTTCAATTTCTTGTCTTTTACATGGATCTTGGAACAAACTGCTTAGATAAATCATCATATAAAAATGGACTCAATTTTTGGAGACAACGATAAACTACGTTACTCATCCCTAAGATCATATCTAGCTGGTATAAAACTTCAACTTTGTTTGTAATGCCATTTTAATGAATATATCTTATTCCAATTCCAAAAAAATAAATACTTCAACTCTGTTTATTAGCTAGTGTCATCTCAACTATGCTTCAATCCCTAACTAAAAAGGGGTTGGTTATAGGAATCCTTTGTTGGCTGCATAAATCCCTTGAATCATTTCCAATCTATTCATACCTAAGTATCCGAAGGATTCATATTTACCTACCAAACCTTTCCCATTTTCTAGGCTTGAGACTGGCCATGCTTAGCGGAACTAATATTAGGTGCATCTTACCATTTCTAAAGGTCAATTGGCCATATAGACACCTATACTTGCATCAATTTATTTTTTTGCTCCCCTAATCTATGGGATTTCATCCAAACTTGTTCCTTCGGGGACATCCGATAAAATTGGAATGATACAAAGAAGATTAGCATGGCCCCTGAGCAAGGATGACACACACAAATCTATGGGATTTCATCCAAACACTTCGACTTGATCAATTTTTTTTTTTTTTTTTTAAGGATGATCAAAATAAGTCTTTCAAATGCCTCTAACCTTGGAAGTTCCACATTCACCTTGACATGGATTACTTATCATATCCACATCAGACAAACTCCTGACACGTCATCTTCTTCAACCAAAACCAAACAAATCCTCTTCCTCCTTCACTTCCCCTGTACATTTCCCCCTATATTAAAACGTCAGCCAAAAATAAACTAATCATCACAATTCACAACCAAGAAATACCACAATTTTCAACTAAATCCAAACAAACAAATTTCCACATCCTAAACTCCCTTGTCCTCCTACGGTTTTCTCACATTTCTTTTACTTCAATGTGTCAAATATTTAGCAGAATTTCCTAATATTTCTGTCACCGGAAACGCTGAAAGAGTCACTGCCAGTTACCAGTTCAGATGACTCATCTGGATCTTTGGCTTGCTATCCAATTCATGCCTTCAAGCCCCAAAGCCTTCACCTCTACAGAAACCTGCTATCCTCTCTTCCTTTCCCTGCATCATAACCACTTCAAATTTCAAAATCAAACCAAGAATCAAATCATCTTAGCTGTTCGATGATTCAATCTCCACCATCAACAACAACCAACACATAAAAGTCCCCTCTGATTTCTGGTGAAGGAGAGAATAGAATTGAAGGACATGATAGGAGTTGGGTAAAGGAACTGAAGAGTTGCAATTAGAGAGTTGTACATTCACTTTGTCCAACTCAGCCTAATTAATACCACACATAAGCTCGTCAACTGTCACAAGCACTTGTTTTGATCAAGCTGAAGTATTTGGATGAAAAATGCGGCTGGGAATACAAAATTACAAATCAATGTGAGTAAAGGTGTCTCTTTGGTATTCGGCCTTAAAATTCAAAATAATAGTTCGGTGCATGGATGTTATAAAGAGAGAATTGTTGCATGTAGTAATTAATATTTTCACTGTTTTTTTTTTTTTTTTTTATGACAAGGGAAACTCGAGCCGCTACCCTTTGGGTGCGCACAGGGTAAAACCCCCGCTCCTATGCAATAGCTCACAAACCACATAGGAGAGGTAACCCGCACTAGGCAAGCCCGGTGCGACGAGCTCGACCCAGAAGGCAAATCCCTTGCTTTCGCTGACCTCCAATATGGAAGTCCCATGCCCAAACCACTGGGCCACCCTTCGGGTTAATATTTTCACTGTTTTGTTCTCTATGTTTCTACTGCCCTTAGAGTGTGTTAACTTATGGCCCTTGGTCACCTAAAATCTTCTCACGTATGGTTAAATCAGTAGAGCTTTATGTCAACTGGTTTATATTGAGGTAAATCATTCCATAAAACATGAAAATTTGACATGATCCTTGAATGCTTTAAGTCCATTTAGTGTATGCTTGAGCACCTAAAGTAACAAGTTTGAGCTAATGGATGTTTATTGTCTCTAGGGTGGTTTATTCGAAAATGGCTGAGGAGATGTGCAATTTGCTGCTTTCTGATAGCGGTGGAAGTTCATCAAATGAGGTCCAGCTAAGCTGCTACGATACCATATTCAAGGCACCCATACCTGAAGATACCCGTGCATACCATTTGCAGGATGCTGTGTCTCTTTTTACATCTTACCTTTCTGAGGTGCCGTCATAGTTCCCTTTTGTCAAGCCCATAACTCTATTTTAACAACAAAATTTTGTATGTTTATACGTCATAAAAATGTGAACATTTGTGTAATAATAACCCATTATGTTATAATCCTTCTCCCCGAGGACTTCTGTTACCTTTGGTAATTTGTGTATTCATTCACAAGTAAATCCTGTACTTGTAAAAGTTTGGGTTTTGTTGGACAAGTTTGCATTGCAGTTTAATGAATCAACCTGTTACAATGTATCGGAGACCTGATTTGGATTAATTGTACTTGCTTGCTAACATGCTTTTGGTACTCGAGCCAGAAAGTTTTGGTTATTTGGCTATAAATTATATTTAGTGCCATAAGTATTCTTTCACATATCTTTTTATTTATTTATTATCTTATACGAGTGATGATGAAAGTGGTAAGGGGTCGCTTTATTTGAAGTTGAAGTTATGTTGGGAAATTAATTGTCTTACTGTTGTTTCTTACTAAATTTGGAGGGTTATTACTTATTGTTTCATAATGTATTTTATTGTTTGGACATATATCCTTTTTTGTTATTACATAATGTTACACATCAACAATTTAAATAATAAACATACCAGGAAAGTAAAGTATGAATAGAACTACTATATAAAGGTAAGATAAAAAATAAAATAAGATTCTTAAATAATAAGTATAGATATTAAGACAATTTAAATATATAGTCCTATTAATATTATAAATTAATAATTTTTAAAAATTATTAAAAATACCTAAAGTAATTTAGTAAAATATGATTGTAGTATTATTTTTTTATGACTAAAATGTCGCTAGGATTAGAAGTCCCCTAATCCATTAGGCTGTGGGTACTACATGTGATTCTAGTGTTTTTTCTTTTGTTAAAATTTAAATCTAGGTGAAGTTCATTTCTAATTTTTCTTATGGCATTCAAAAGTTTCGTTGTGCTTTTCTCGAATTGCACCAAAAGTTGTGAAGAGTTCTAGACGCGATAAGTGTTTCCTTATGCGTAATTGGTTTTAAAAGTATTGTATCGTCTTCAACTTCCTTATCAACATTGTTTTTTCCGATAGTATTCACAATTTTTTTTAAGCTCCAATGGACCTTTGAAAATGTATCATTTTCACTCGAATAATGTAACATACTTTATTTTATTGAGATAACCAAGATTATTAATCATGACTTCAAATTCATGAATGTCGTCTTCACAAAAGGGTTCATTTAAATTATTTGAGGTTTCATTTCCGAACGGTATAATCAAAATAATTTTTTTTACTGAATCTCAAAAATACTTTTTAAATTAATAAATACTAACTTATTAATTAAATAATATCTCTATAAAATAAATAATAATATTTCAAGATTTGGACCATATTAATTTAGAGATGTTTTACCTTAGATAGAAAAAACAAAAATATAACATACCTGTTTCAGCTGAAATTTGCAATTCGTCGATCCCAATCGCCAGCGAAGCTTCCTCTTTTTCTACTGACACACGTACGCCGCCTTTGAGAGTGCGTCATATATATATATATTAACCCTCTACGCTTCCGAGTCCTCTCGAGACCCTTGGACCGTTCACTCCGAGGATCATCATCTTCTCTACACCAATTTTTTCTTCTTCGCTCAAGATGCCTCGTACTTCTTCCAAAAAGGGTTTAACTGGTTCTGCAGCATCCACCAATCCTGCCGCCGATTTGTTTCGTTCTGGTAATTCTTCCTCTTCTTCAATTTTAATTTAATCATTGATTTCAATGCATCTTTTCCGACAATTTGAATTGCCTTTCTCTCTAATGCCTGTTTGATTGTTAGAGTTTTGTAGATCATGTGTAATCCCCTTCCTTCCCTTTAGATCATGTAGACCCCTTGGAAATTGGAATTTGGAATTTGGAGTGGAGATGACCGATAATTAATGATTCAATTCGCGTACGTGCCTTCCGAATTTTGGGAATTTATAGGGAGTTGAGTCAAGTGTTCATGATAATAGGGTTTTAGTGTAATAACTTGAACTGCATTGTCTGATTAATTTTTTCGATTGTTGTTCGATTAGGTATGGGAATTATTGAATTATTCATTGGTATTAAGGTGATTGTGTAAGTGCTAGTAGCAACCATCTGGTGTGGTGAGCGTGCTGCAGGAGTCTGGTTATTGTAACAATTTGAAACAGCTATGAACCACACGGGAAGAATAGTGTCACTGCCAAGCTTTTTGTGATCATAAGAATTCTCATTTAACTGAACAATAGATAAAGAAAACAGACCCTTTATGTTAGAAGTTTATTTTCTCCCATATTCTGTAGTGCATTCAAGTTTCACCGGCTTACCTTTTAAGTTTTAACCACGCTTCCTCCTGAGCTCAAACTAAAAGGGAACACATAATCATTAAGTTCAGCTCAAGATAACATCTGCTTTCCATTAATCCGTCTGGAGGCTACAGTTGACCCTAAAGGTTGGACCCATACGGATTTCTCGGTCATCTAAAAGAAATTTTTTGACGTATCTATGTTGTTTTTATTGTCTACATCTAGATGCTTTCGAATTTATTTTCTGCTGTATTTTATCTTCAAGAAAATCAATTTGATTTGGTGTTTGTCTTGTAGCGGCTGAAGCATTTTCATAGTGCTTCAGAACTATTCTACTTGTCCATTCAGACCTCTTGGACATCAATGTTCCTTTTTCCATTTATGTTTGATGTTTAAAATATAATGTATGCACTTCAGCTGCATTAGTTATATGCGCTGTAGCTGCATTACACTATCTCACTTTGTTCTCAATTTGTTCAGCTTCAAGTAAAGCAGCAAGTAAGGAGCTGGAACGTATCGATCAATTATTTCATACATACGCCAACGCTTCGTCTGGTATGATTGAGTAAGTATGCATTACCATTTTTATTTCCCAGCAGTGTAGTTCATATTCTATATATTCTTATCATTACAAGTTATCTTTTGTTGTTTTCACTTATAGTAGTCCATAGGAAATCTAAGATTTTAAGCAAGAAAGTTATGTATTGAAAAAAGAGAGAAGAATATATGGATATTTCAGGGGTGGATGTACATTATAAGTTATGGGTTCAACCGAACCTACTAGCTTTGGCTCAAATCCTGTTTATTTGTTAAGAGATCTGCTAAATATGGACAAATATAATTTTTTTTGAGCCCAGACTTAATGATTTCTGAACCTATCCTGGATCCCCTCTGTGTTTGTCATCCAACTTTTTCCACTGTTAATGCAGTTTCACCAGCTTGTTTAAGTTCCTCAGTTTTGAAATCAATTAATGTGCTTTATATTTTTCATTGTTAGCCCTGAAGGAATTGAGTTTCTTTGCTCCGATTTGGAAGTCGAACATACTGACGTCAGGATATTGATGCTTGCATGGTAAGATTCCTATACCGGATTACTTGTTGGTATGTATGAAGTATCATGGATCTTCAGAGGTTTAATAACAGTAACTTTGAATTTTAGGAAAATGCAGTCTGAAAAACAAGGATACTTTTCCCTGGTATGTATTTGCGTTGGCTAGTACTAATATTACTTGAGCATTTCAGAATCTACTACACTGTTTTTGCTATTTCTATCAACTTATCTGTTATGACTGTTAATTCAATTACCGTAGTTGTCAAATAAGGCTGGTGACCCTAGTCCCCACTAGTGGGACTACATTGGGTATGTTGTTGCTGTTGTCAAATAAAGCTGGCATTTGTTCTCCAGGCATATGGGTGTGCTTGTTATCTTAGGAAGTTTGTACCAAAGGGTAGGTCAAGGGTGCTGAAAAGTTTATTTAAGTCTCAAGTTTATTAAATGCTTAACTTCTCTTAGCCCATGTGCTGATTAACAGAGTAATAACATAGGAAAAAGGCAATGGTCAGGCAGAATTACAGTCGCATAGTTTTTCCCAGGCCAAGCTGTTTCCCGGAAAACATAGTAAGTTAAATGGAGGAATTGATGTGCGTCTTTTCGTCTTTTTGCTTGGGATGATGAAGAATTATGCTTTCGCCACCTGTGACTTGGATATGCCTATTTGAGCATGTTCAGACTTTTTATCGGGAGAGAGATACTCTTTTGTCTAGTATGACATGTAATACAACGAAACTGAACATTTACATGCGCATTAGAGAATCTTCTGTTAAGAACTCATCCCGGGGCTTATGGTTTGGAAGTAGTTGCCCAATGGTTTGGTGGTTAATGAAGTTGGGGGGGGGGGGGCAATGAGGTTACAGGTTCAGATCCTAGTGGAGGCAGAAAGCAAGTACTAGGTTATTTCTTCCCATCTTATAAGTTGGCATATGTGCTAGTAGGAGTTAGCAAGTACCGGTGGAATAGTAAAAGTAGTTGATTCAATACATTTCTTACGTACCCATAGGTACTATATTGGACGTGAGGAAGATCTTCAGTTGAGTCACATATTGCCATTTACCACTTTCAAATTTTTAGAATTGGATTTATATGGGTACAGGGCGGACGATTTTAAAGCAGACTCCCCCTTGCGAATACTAAAAGAAAAGCACCTACCTAACAAGATTAAGCGAATACCTAAAGAGATCAAATTTGCTTATCCCACTTAGCTTGATTGAATCCAATATGATCCGCACTTGATGGTCATCAGTTCGATTGCCACAATTCTTTCTTGACGTGCCCGCAAGTTGGACCAGACACCACCCGCATTTAAAAGAAGTGCTTATTGTAGGAAAATCAAGTCGAGATATTAGTTTATCTGTTACACTATTGAAATGCATGCATTGGTTTGATGTTGTAACGAAGCATCACTCATGGTATGTTTATTGGATCTCTACGCTACTCTATTTATAAGTATGCTTGAGTTGTTGGTCCAATTAGTTGTAGTTAGCACACAGATTTACAGGAGGGTTGCCTTTGTGCCAAAGTGAGATTAGGCTTTGACATTTTTACTTTTATTGAGTAAGCAGTAGAATCCATCACTTATAAAGTGCAGGAAGACACATGTGTATCAGCTTTTCCTAGGAATGCAACTATTTCGGATTTCCGGTCATTGTAGAATGTTTGATTTGGCATGATAAACAAAATT